>CAJUYI010001058.1:0-59738 GCA_910591695.1 Galerucella pusilla | reverse complement strand
TAACTATACCTAGTATAAATCTCTCTTGTAAAACCGGCCCTTAACCGAATAAACAAAACTAGGGTTAGGTGACGTCACTCTATTCAAGGTCAAATGGTTGTTAAAATTACTGTGATATATTTAATATTTCCATCAAACTTCATGACTCTATATTCGAAGCAAAATACAAGGTGGAAAATTATGCGTAAGCGTTCAAATAAGCGAATATTTGTCTTGAAACTATCGTACTTACTTTTCAATTTTAAAAAATCTTACCATACTTACTATTGATCTTAAAGTACCTACCCAAAAAGTTATGTAAGCTTATAAAAATAATTCATTCATTCATACGCTTGAGTTGGGCTTAACAGCCCAGGCTCTCGAACTGAATATTTGTACCATTACCCTTGTTATCTGGGTACCTACTTCCATTCCAGAAGCTTAGTGTACTCTATATAGGCCACCAGTTTATCTAGAGGGATCTTCAGTAGTTGTGATGAACAATCAAGTTTATTCAAATTATGGTCCCTATTTGTCACTAACGAAAAAATTCGACAACTAGACAATCAATAATATTTGAGGTTTAAGACTTCAAAAAATTTGTTGTTAAATTTCCAAAGTCCATTCACAGTAAAACACATAAACGTGGGCAGTGAGAAGCAAATCCGTTTGCAAAACTTTGTCCTCGGTTCGGCACACCAGCAAAGCTTTTTCTATGACTCAAATTTACAGACGATTGCGGAGTGAAACATAAAGTTCGTGAGCTGCTCATAAACAGCTCGTGAAAATCTCTCGATAGTACACACCGGTCCAAATTAGAAACGCCATTTTCTGTTATTTCAAATACTCCTCAACGCTTTGATGTTTGTGTTTTTACCGACTTAACTTGGAACTCGCGTATATATCAAGCTTGCGATGGGTATTCTCAGCATAATAATCCTCAATCTTCTCTTTCACTTGGCCGAACAGCTTTAATATGAATTGAGAGTAACTATATCGATTGTTGAAACGAAGACTAGGTATTATTTCATTTTCGTCTTTTGAACTGCGATAGAGATAATTATAAGTACACTTCGAAATATTCATAGTTGTATAATTAGCCAACTATATCAGTAAATTGGATGATCTCTGTAGGAGAAATGTTATCAGTATCAGTATATTGCTGCAGGGAGAAGAGCGTAACTGAATACATAAGCTAATTTTAAGTAGTTATCACGAGTGAATTAAGTGATATTTAAGTGAGCAGAAACTTCAATAATGGATAACCTGAAAAAATATTTATATTACGATCGATCTAAAGGTAATTTTCCAGAATTCCATTCTCGTTAATCACCCACTGTAACTAATTATTATTTCAAACAAATCTGCCATGCAGCCCATGTTTAGCTTAATTTAAGACTATTATTGTTAAAATGATCATAAACATATTTTTATTTGGACAATTTAGAATTACAATTTTATTTACATTCAAAATTATTATATCTAAATACTTTTTTTTAATTAATGTTATCATCAGTTGTTCTCTATAATAGTTTCTAAGATAAAAATAAATAAAACATACAGAATAATTAATTCATTTCTATTTTATTATGCATATAAGGGTATCAAGTGATAATCATTCTTCTTAACCTTCAACCTCTCTAAAAGTGGACGATTAGAATTTGGTTTATACGTAATCGCTACCAGTAAACACAAACAATCCATTATTTCTTCGAAAATAAACATGTACCAATTTAACAGTGATAGAAAATCATTTACTAGTGAATTCACATTTTTTGAATGAGTTCAAGAAAATATTATCCTGGATTATTGATTGATCCCTTGTTTTGCTTTATGCTTCTTCTTCTTCTTCATTTATTTACCGCATTAACCGCTAGGGTTATTAGCGGGAGTGTAATATTATACAAAAATATTAAATACAAACAAATTTTAAATTTTGTCAGTGTTCTTTAGGAAGTTTAATACATTGTCCATTTTTAAAACTAGGGAATCTTCAATTTGTTCTGGTAATTGTGCTATCGTTCTGGGGTACTGTGGACAGCTTTTTAGGATATGGCTAGAGGAAAATTGTATATTACAATTACATCTTGGTGGTTCTTCTTTTGTGATGAGGTGTAGATGCGTCAATGCTGTATGACCAATACGGAGGCGGTTGATAATGATTTGGTTTTTTCTTCCCCGTGGAAGAGGTAGCTTTGATCTCACTCGAGGTTTGATTTCTTTAAGCTTTGCGTCGTTGACGTTCCACAATTGCTGCCATGTTTTATAAATATGGTCCTTGATGGTGATTTTGATGTCTGTTAGAGGAATTGAGGAAGTTGTATCAATTGTGGGATTTGTAATTGAATTTTTGGCTATTTGGTTCACTTTCTCATTGCCTTCGATTCCTGTATGCGATGGAACCCAGAGAAATTTCATTTCATTTTTTCTCAGTACCAGATTCTGTAAATCTTCCTTAATTTCTGATAAGAGGGTAAGATTGGCATATATTTGTTTCAATCCCTGTAGGGCGCTTAATGTGTCCGTAATAATGAGTACATTCGAATCAATATATATGCAATTTTTAGTGTTTCCTTAATAGCATACAGCTGGGCGGTGAATATGCTACATTCTTTTCCAAGTTTCGAAGCTACGGAGTGTAGACAGCTGCAACTACTCCATCCTTATTCTTGGATCCATCGGTAAACATAAGTTTATAGCCTTGATATTGCGCTATCGTTTCTAGATATTTAGCTTTAATAATTGATTGGGAGTAAGAATGTTTTGGATATCTTTGTGGGGAAAAATCCATTTTAGGGATATATAGTTTCCATGGTGGGGTGATGAGTATATGCTTCTTATTAGGATTGAGTTCTAGTCTGTAGTTTTGGCGTTTGATTTTTTCATGAAATAGAAGATTCCTTAGGCAGATATTTTGGTAGTGATTATATTGATTATTGGATTTCAAGAGAGAAGACAAAGGGTTATTCTCAGTAGTCCGTAGCCTTACAACGTAGTTCAAGGAGAGCATTTCTCTACGAAATTTCAAGGTTCCGCTGCTAGGGTTTGAAGGCTGCTAACTGGACTGGTGCGAAATGCTCCGAACACAATACGGAGTGCAGTACTTTGAATTGTATCTAATTTGTGTAGTAGTGAGTTGCTGGCAGAATCATAACATATTACTCCGTAGTCCAGTTTGCTTCTGATCAGTGTTATAAAGATTTAAAAGTATTGTAGTATTAGCTCCCCAAGAGTGATGTGCAATTACTTTTAATAAATTTAATCGAGAATGACATTGTTGGATCAATTTGTTTATGTTATGGGATACTCAAAATTTCGCATTTTTATAAAATCAAATGTAATGTACTTAACAAAACCAAATTTAATAAAATTGAATTGAATTAAAATTGAAATGTGTACGTTCCACCTAAGTTTTGTGTCGAATGTTACTCCCAAAAAGGTTATTTGATTTTCTATTTTCAGAATGTATTCACTTAACTGCAGTTGAATATTTGATTTTTTATTGTGTTTGTTAAAAACCACCACTTTGGTTTTATCACACGAAAATGTGAGTCCTGTTCTGTTGGTCCATCCTTCTAACTCAAATAGGCAGATCAGGATCTACAGTGACAGTCAAGCCGCCCTTAAAGCACTTCAGAGCTATAGGGTGACATCTCGGCTAGCATGGGAATGCGGCGAAAAACTTAGAAGACTGGCGACTCGGAACAGTGTAACACTGGAGTGGGTCCCAGGTCATAAAGGAATCGCAGGCAATGAAAAAGCTAACGAACTCGCAAGAATAGGATCGTCAACTCAGATGAACGGACCCGATCCTGCTGTGGGCATCCCCAGATGCTTAACGAGGTCATGGTTGAAAGGGTGGTTGAAAGAACAACACAATAAATACTGGAAGAACACGACCAGGCGAAAACATGGGAAGAAATTCATAAAAGAACCATCAGAAAAAGTGGCAAAAGAACTGCTCTCAATAAGCAGGAACAAACTACGCACCATAACGGGGCTACTTACGGGACATTTTCCCACAAAGGAGCACCTAAACAGAATAGGGCTGTACAACGGAGACCTTACATGCAGAAGATGCAAAAAGGATACCGAAACAGCTCTGCATATACTATGCAACTGTGAGTCGCTGGACCACAGAAGGCAAAAACTGTATGGTAGACACCAAATGACTCCAGAAGACTTCTACAACCAACCAGCAAAGAACCTGTATGAGCTAATACAGGGAACGGATTGGCTGAATAGGTTGTAGTCAGAACACTAGGAGTATCCACAATAAGCCCAGGAGGCTGAGGTGGTACCGGCGAAGGGACGGCTCCAAGAAAAAAAAACTTAAATAAAAATTGTTGTAAAATTTCGCTAGCTAATGTGGGATTTTTACTTCTTGTGTATACCGCGAAGTCGTCTGTGTAGAGGTTTGCTTTTGATGGAAGATGAAGTTCAATGTGCTATACTATTTATTGCCACTAGAAAAAGTGTAGGACTCAAAACCGATCCTTGTGGAATTCCGTTTTGTATATATTTTGGGGTTGATAAGTGTTGGTTATGCTGCTTCAATTAATTTTTAAGCAGCTGCTCAGGGTTGTAGCTAGACTGGGGTGGTAATTTTCTTACTTTCTGAAAATATAAGAAATGAAGTTATGGATGCAAACCAGCAAAAACCCAAACTGAAAGGAAGTGAACCAGAAATCAACTCTGCGGAGAACACCTGAATGAAAATTAGAGATGAAACAAACATAAAAATTACAAAAGCAGAAATCTAGCGCGGTGAGTTTACTTAGACCTGGTAGTGAAGTGGCTAATCGAAAATATAGTTTCCTTTTGGTTTCTTACTTTTCACCTAAAAGATCAGTTTCGAGATTATCAAGGATTGAAAACAATTTATGGATCCACTATAAAGGAGTCCAAAAAAGTAGGAGTTCAATGAAATGCCTAATGTAGTATCATTTTTAGTCTGATTAGTGATATACTTCATGACATGTCATTACTGAGTCCACCTAGACTTTTGTATCTGATTCAGACCTGTACTGGAATGGGCAAGTGAATGCACCAATTATACCACCAGGTGGTTTACTGAGGGATTGAAAACAGGAAAAGGAGCATCTTTCGTATGTATATCCACGCAAAAGAAAGATATACGTGGTTTAATAGTTAACCAGCCATCAAAGCGCTAAGCTTTAACTAAGAATAAAACACTCTCTACGATCTTTTACAGTTTCTTCTAGGATCAGTGGTCTAATAAGATTTGGCCATATTGGCTGGGAGCAAACAACCTGAAATTCGCTTTGTTTATGCTGTAATAATATCAAGATTGTGTGCACGAATTTTTCATTTTTTTGAAAAAACGCGGGTATAAATATGTCTAGGTCTACTAGAAATTTTAAGTGCACTTGTAATGATACTACTGATAATATTTGATTAACGGCGACTTATTGAATGGTGTGAATACTCGTGATATTTAAATTTGCATCGAATTAACATATCAAATATATGAGCTAATATTTGTATTCCTAACACTTCTGCTATGTATCCTTGTTTCTCGGATTAGATGTTAACTATGATAATAATTTTAAACGTAGAGAAAAAATAATATAATGACTAATTTTATTCACCTTAACCTTCTGCACGTACTGTTGATGGTTCTGTATTTAATGAGGAAAGTGATACTGTCCTTCCGAATTGTTGCAATCTTTATGTTGTTAGTATTTAGACTTAATATTTCGTCATTTAAAAAAAAATGATCAATAAAGCAGATACTGTTAGTTTGTTTACGTCGTTAAAATAAGCAAAAATATTTTGCAAGGTTTACTGTGAATTCTTTTTTCCAATATCTTCATTGAGAATTAACTTCTCCTTCCTAGTTTTAGGGCTGCACGTGTCATGAGATTTTATTATTATTGTGAACTTATACCTACATGAATTATGATGACCATTTAACCTAGATTTGTCATTTTGTAATGTTTATATTTGTTTTGAGATAATAAATATTTCAATTAATTAAACCTCTTGATTGAATATTTTATATTCAATCCTAACACTTGTCTATTTACAGCATTCAGGGTAGGCAAGATATTCGTTAACGTATATTACTTGACATCAATAGATCCTTCATATCGTGGTAAATCACTAATTGAAATTTTTTGCATTTTGAAATTAAATGAAAACTTGCAGTACCTTCTCTAGTTCGTATCTAGTAAATATTGATGGCGGTCAGTAGTCAAGGAAATTTTGAAAATATTGGTCAAGGCGAGTAAGAACTGCATTGCTGATTAGATAAATACCTAGTAATGTTATGTTTCATATTAATATCTTCTTTATGGAAACTATGGAAGTACCTACATTATACATATTATATATGAAATTCTACTTTTTGAGTATTTTTCACAATTTATATATTCACCAAATTCTTTCTCAAGCTCTTACATCTGTCGTGGCTAGGGTGTCCTTGAAATATTTCTTTTAAAAATGGTATGTGAACCAAATAATTTCCGTACTCATGAAATTTTATTGAAAACGATTCGTTTCATTTAATTTAGATGAAATCATGCTGGAGTTTGGGTTGGGGTCAGATATAAAAAACACTTTTTTCCACAACTGCTATGAAAAGTGACGTATTTCTCACAGCTTACTTAATTTCAAAACCAAATATCGCTCATACTGTGAGAAATATTATTTCTCACGGCACCTTGCCCACGCCACATATATTTATATGAAGAATCAAATAAAATCGACAAAAACTGCTACTGTCATCTTCAAATACCTACTTAGTTGTCACAAAACTGTCAGATTATATTAAAAGTTTTTAAATTGTGAAAGGTAGTTTCAATCGTGCTTTTATAAAAATCCCAATGTCTATTGAAAATATTAGTTTGACAGGACATATAAGTAATTATTTGAAAATATAAATAATATGGTTACTGACAGATACTCCGCCAGAGATATTGGAAAAATCTGCAAAAGTATCTTTAGATTTGTGTCCGGAAAATTCAAGAAAAAAGTATGAATTGGCATACGAAAAATTTAAAGAGTGAATAAGAAATACAAAAATAAAATCTTTTTCGGAAAGTGTACTTTTGGTATATTTTGAAGTTGGCAAAAAAATTTAGGCTTCTACACTTTGGTTACAATTTGTGCAGTTGTAGAAAGAGTATAGTGTCTAGTATGCGGGGAAAGTACTTTTCTCACTCGTGTGTTTACGGCACTTGCCCCTCGGGCTTGTGCCACAAACTTCCGCACTCGTGAGAAAAGTTGAGCTTTCCCCACTTGTTGCACAATATACTATTTTCGAGTATATGTCGGAATATCTGCTCCTTTTCGACTTAACAATACAGGAGCCCGGTCAAATGTCACGGTAGGGTAATAAACTTCATGGGAAATACAAATTATTTGTTATTTTTTCGAGGAGTAGAAGAAGAATTATCGAGAAGGGCAAGGAAACTAATAAAGATTTGTAGAGGACAAGGAAAATAATTGAAAAAGGTACACAGTATATATCAATATCGCTTTCCGACCAACTGACACCAATAGCAATGATCAAAATGTAACTGTCTATGATAATATCGGAAAATAAGAAAAATAAAACAATATAAATATAAAAATATATTGGAAGGGTGGGCTGTGCTACGCCGCTCTTATTCATTTTCGTATCTCAATAAAAAATTGAATGATTGAAAAAATGCAACCTTCTTTTCAAGATGGCGAAAAATGCACAAGAAGATTTTGGTCGACAATTTGAAATTAAGCCATAATCCAAAATTTGGCTTTTTCGGATCATTTGCATTCCCAAATGTATATAATGTCTGGTCTATAAGTGATATGGAAATTCACAGAAAATGTCATCTGAGATTTATAAAAAATTATCACCAAAGTATTTGTTTAATAGCTCATTAGTTGACTCATTAACACTTTAGATTATAATACAAGCGATATTAAATGTTTAAATTTAATCTCCTGTTATTATAAAACAGTTCAATTGGCAAGAAATTGAATGATTAAAAATGCTACTAGCGTTGGACTGACGCGTTCATCTCATGCTGTTTGAAGCAGAGCTGTACATTTTTATTGACCATATATCGGAAACCGTGAATACTATGGATCGGTTGAAATTGCTCTGAAAATGATTCTAAAATGTCTATAATTTGCCATTAGGTGGCGCAATCTATCACTAACACAATTTTCCGAGATATGGTACCTCGATACTCTTATTGAATCAGGATCCTGGTGGAGCTTCCGACAGGGCATTGTAGACTCAACAAACACATAAGTAACATCGGATTGCAGACACAACCATATGCAAGTTTTGTCAAGAAGATGGGAAAACCTCAGTACACTTACTGTGTTACTGGAAATGCCTGACTGGGCAGAAGTTTTCAATGATGAGGGAGGAGAAATCACAACCCTCCAGGTATATGGAGGACCTGAGGTTTGCCATTTGAAGTCTAGTAATAAGAAAGGACCTGGGCAAGGAACTTGGGAATGACAGGAGGGCGCTCACAATATATCTGCAAATGTCGCGATGAAGAGACTTCCAGAGGCACATAAGCCCCATATTTATCTATTTATCTACCCTTATCGAATTACCAGGTACCTAATAAGTGCACTGTTATGGATTATTGTAAATTTAATCACTAGATATCCATATTGAAGTAGTTTTGCCATTTCAGTAATTGTTATCAAGTCAGTGAAGTAGGCAGCATTAACAATGAATAGTAAATATTCTATTGTTTTAAATTGCTCACGCTGGGGCAATATTCTATTGGAAGGACTATTCGATAAATAAACATTTATTATTTGTGAACTGTTTTTGTAATGTAAATAATATTTGAACAAGAAATTATATTTATTTATTCATTTATTACTTTAAATGAAATTAAAATAACTGGAAAAAAATTCATAACTGAAATAAAAAATGGGTACTATCCTTTGTTATGATGATTCATAATTTAAATCTTCTGTTAATTCTAACAGTACTAAACAAGTTTTCCGAAACAATCATTTGGTCGTATATAAACTGGTTATAAATATTAACGAAGATTTTTTTTTCAATCTTTGAATATGTTTTCAATATTGCAGTAGCAATGTTGTTAGGATGAAGTTATAGCTTCTTTTTCAAACCTGTAAATTTGTTGGTTTCTTGAAGCTATTATTGCCAGCACTGCACTATTCCTATATAATTTGGAAATATTTGATTCAGTTTTGACTTGTTTTAGTTCTAATGTTTCTGAAGTTCTTTAAAAAAACAATCCCTAAATTATAGAATTATTCCTTAATGCGATGTAAATTCAACTCTTGGTATGTCCCTGGTATTTATAATATGGAGTAATTATTCTTTATCGTTGAATAATTATTATCACCAATAGTATAAATGTACCATTAAGTATTTTGTGTATTGAAAATAATTGAATTCTTATGTCCAGTTTAATTAGTCATTCGGTAAATAATTTAAATACACTAATTTACTGTTTCCTGTTATCTAAAAACATTATTTTTATTTTTGACAATAATACTATCTATAGTTATGTAATAAAACAGAATAATACTTTCATTAATATTTTTCAAGATATTCATTTATTTTATAAACATATCCTATCATATTTTTTTAAAGATTTCCTGTTGCTGTCGTGAATTCTGTTAAATTATATATTATTAGAGACTTGCAAATGAGGTTGAGCCTTCTATAAAACAAAACAGAAAATCAATAATGGGTAATTGGGAGAAACATAAAATACCTATTCAATTAAAAACATACTAACTACCTACTAATACTAACTAGGATAGGAAGTGAGAATATACAATGGAAAAGATTTCCAACAGATATTTTACTTTTTCAAAAGAAAGTATATGTATAGTAGTATAGACCACTTTCCTAGATTTGTGAGAAGACTCCGCTCGAGCTTGCGATGCAGCTTGCAAGCATAGCTTGGAGCACATAAAATGCAACAGTTTTTCATCCATAGCTTTTTAAAATTTGATTGTACAAAAAAATTGTGGGCATGGAAATTGTAGGTTACTTTATACCCTATAAGATGACGTAATGGTATATACGTTGTTTGTGGTATATTCAGTTATAATATCACAAGAGCATAGACAAATGTATAAACAACCAGGCGTTGCTGCGCTGGAGGTATGAAACCCCAGGAAAAGGCACGCTAAATTATTTCTCAAAAGTCCTTCGGCAAAATTGTCACACAAACTACTATGCAAAAGTCGGGAAACGACGGGGATGATGGTGGGAATGCTAACTGGACATTGTAGGCTGAGGAAAAATATGCACACAATTGGCCTAGCAGATGACATTCACAACATGCAAAAAACAAAAAGTATGAAAATAGCAAAAATGTTAAAGTATAAAATTGGGATCCCAAATAGAGCGGAAAATAGAAAAATAAAAAGGGAACAGGGGGTCGAATATGAAAATAGACATATGCAGAGTTTCTCCCCATCAATTTTTTTCAAAATGAGTTTATCGTATTTCTGTATATTTATTATTTATTATTTATTTTCTCTTCCAAAAACTTAACCCAAGCAGCAATTAAAGTAACTGTTACGTAATAAATCCTTTACAAGTTTCTATTAACGTTATTGTTACCGTTGGCGAGACGTAGTTAAACCGTATACGTTACGTTAAGATTCCCTAAGTGGGGAATAACAAAAACGTAACCTTAACGTTATTGTTACTTACGCCGTTACCACATTGTTACTTAACCAATACGTAACGACGTAGTTATAAATACGTTACACAAAGTTAAACTAACTTGACACTGTGTCAAGTTAGTTTAACTTGTCAATGACACAACATTTAGTGCATCATTTTTCTGGTCTTCTTTCTCATTCTTACTAATATTAATATATAATTATGCCTTTCTTTTATTTCTAACATCCAACATTTATGTTATGTTGTAAAATAGAAAAATATTTAGATAAACATATTATTTGCTAATTATAAATCTTCATAAAACACGTAAGGTCTGCCGAAATTGATAAACGAGATCAAGTTTATTGTTAATGTGACGAAAATATGAACAAAAAACTCATGCGCCGCTGAAAAACTGGAAATAAGTGAAAAAAACTTAAATAAACATCGATTTAAAAAACACTAAAGAACAATTTTTCTGAATGAAAATAGAACCAATATGTTCATTTCAGACTAAAACGTTTATATCCAAAAAATTTTCTACAATTTGCTCAAACATTAATTCATAAATTTGTCATGGAAAGTTATTGATCTGAAAAATTTTATTCAATAAATATGGCAAACTTCACCACTTTAAACTATGCAGTCAAATATACTTCGAAAATCGACGTTCAGGTTTTCCTAATTTCAAAGTAAGTAACAACGACTAAAATCAATGCCCTCAAAGTAACCGTTCCTATGGTTCCTTTAATGGTAAACAGTGACTGTTAATACACTGAAGCGATCTTTTTAATTGTATAAGTGGTTTTATATATAGGTAATACAAATTTAAACAAAGTAGATTATTGGAAGAAATTAAGCGATATATTCGAAAATAAAAAAAAATCTTTATCCAAATATATAAACATAAAATTTAGTATTTTAAGTGATTGATTTTTCTTATTGATACGGGTTTGCAGCGACAACCAGCCAGCAATGACAAGATCGAGCCTGTCGAGCCGACCTCCTAAAGCTAGGTCCCCATGATTGCGAATTATTTTTCGAGGAATCGTTTCCCATTGGTGGTAGAGGTGAGATTTGACACCAACATTCCTAAATGGCGAATAGTATAGTTCGCTTCTCTCAATTTCGCGTGTATGAGGAGTTGAGGACTTAGCTTAACTAACGAGGAACATAAAAAAATAGGGTTGGAGGGTTGTGGTTACGCTGGTTGTGAGCCGTATCCTGTTTGGTTCAAAGATAATAATACTATATTATTTAGTATTTTCCAATTTGCTGATAGTAACCTTCTTCGGAGTTTTAAGTAGAGTTCGACAGTCTCTTGGCAAGTTAAAGCCTCGATGATTTAATAAAATTGAAGGTTCGTTAATTGCATCATGCGTATTTATATTTGATGCACCATTTTTGTATATTTTCACGAAATTTAAGTTCATTGGATAGTTTTGTTTTAAATCTTTTCGTTACCCTTAAATCTTCAAAATCATATTCTGGCCTATTATATTCAAAAAACTCTTCAGTACTTCGCGTATTATTATCTAATTCAATAAAACTATTCAATGTACGAGTACCTACCTAAAAGTTTCAATTTGGTTTTGATTTACAGATTTAGTAATTTCGTCGCAGCCTTCATTTATTTCTCATTTTCTTCTTAGTCTTCTGTAAAAAGTTGAAGTGTGACGAAATTTTTTATTATAACATCAAGCCATCTTAACAAATATTGTACAAGAGAAATAATTTATTTACTTTGATAAAAGGATGCCCTTATAGGCATCGAGTAAAGACAACTTTATGGTCATTGAACTCGCCTAAAATTCGTATCCGTGACTGAAAGGTAATTTTTTAAGGCATATAGTCCACTAAGTTACATAAAATGTAACCTCTAAACTTTGATGTCATAAATGATCGTAGCAAGAACGTCTGAGTTACACAAATATTAACTTTTTAGTCTATAAACTATGAAGGTATAATTTAGTGTAACACAGTAGACAATTTTACTTTACCATTTAACTTGAAAGTTATAAGGACTTCAAAGTCATGACCCAAGTAACAAATACGTAAGTGGCACTAGAATATTAACTTGTTTTTTACTTACTTTAAAACCTAAACCATAGGTGACATTGACTTAAATATTACAATGTTTTCAAACTATGGTGGAAATAAAACATTAAGGTTGGCTATTTTGGTTGTCGTTACGTTTTTGTTATCATTATATAGTAACTATGCACTAAAACAGTGTAACAGCTAACAGCTACCATAAATGCTGCTTGGGAAATGGTGATTCTTGTTTTATTTGAAACATTGGAAAAATATAATTTGATATACGATTTAATTTAAATTATATTTCATCCACATACATATTATCATAATTGGAATTTTATTCACAATTATGAAGCATATAAAGTACCACTTTATCCACTAGTGGTGTGATAAAAAATACAATCTAATAGCGCACTACCTCAATTTAAATCATTTTCGACGTTACAGCAAAGTGTCAAATCACTTTTTGCTGAAATCTGATTCTGAATGACGGTGATTATAGACAATACGTAGTATTGCATTAGTGTTTTACTGGCGTTTTATCCAAGCAAGAAAGTTTACACCCAAGAGCGAAGCTCCAGGGTTTAAATAATATTATCTAAGTAATACACTCATGCAATAAATAACTGTTGAGGAGAGATTATTAATATGTGTTTTTTTTTTATTGTAGAAATTCTCACCCTAGCCTTGGTAGGTGTCATAATGGTGTGTTGTTCCTGTCTAACACATTTTTACGATCCCCTGAATTTAATTATACAAAAGGTACGTACTAACATATACTTGGAGTAGTTTTGATCGTAGTTCCATAAAACCAAATTCCAAAGAAAATCTAAAAATAGCTGGGAAATCAATTAACCAGAAAACTATAAAGCCAAATAACCAGAAAAAGAAATATCAAGGAAGGTGAAAAATCAAAAACAAACAATTGAGAAACTCAAAAGACCGAAATGATAGAGACTTTTGTGTTTTGTATTTTATGACAATAGAAATTGTATTCGATGATTTTCAGATGCTTGCTGTGGTACCCGGAAGTATATTATACTCATTATGGGAAGATCCCCCTTACAGCCCAATGATAAAATTCTACATTTTCAACATAACGAATCCGGAAGAGTTCCTTCGCGGTGAAGAAAAGCTCAATGTTACTGAAATAGGACCCTACTGTTATAGGTAAGTTTATTTTTACTTTTAGCATGGTATGCGCAGATCAAAGTAAAAAGGATACGAACACGTGCATTAGATTTTGCCATTAATTTTTAACTTTAATAGGGAATATTTTTGTGACGATACAAAACGTTCAAGATGGGGAAGATGCATTTGTAAAGAGAGGTATCGGTGGAATTCATCAACTAAAAAGAGACGGAATAGACAATTAGTTTTTGAATGATGCGTATTGCGAATTGCGTCACACCAGTCAATTTGCGTCGAACTAGTCAATCAACATGGTATAGTAACTCGTATATCAATTATATATTTGATTTTTTGTATCATGAAACACTAATTGGGCGGAGTAGAATTCAATGAGACCTCTGGCGGAAAAAATTGTAACTGTCGCAACGAGTAAAATGATTCGTTTTGTTTTTGTATTATATGCAAGTCAACGTAATTACCGTGAATTCGTACTTTTTTTGTTTAATTTTGTGTCAGTGACAAGTTTAAAACTGTGTTTTTCTATTTAACTCAACTGTCATCATTTCTAAGGTTAGGTTCTTATATAATCAGAGATATTATATAAGAGGTTATGTTATTCTATTCTTTGTTTTCATTGCAGATCAAAGAGAGAATAAGTCGGTATTGAAGATTTAAAATATTACTCAATACAAACGTACCTTTCCTGCAACTTTGTAGATATGACTATATCAAAAATAAAATAAAAAGACGAAATCAGACATAAAACTAATCAGTTAATATCAACCATACTTATTACTCCGAAAATAAAAACATTATGAGTCAAAATTTAGTTTAACAACACAAAATACCAGAGCACAATCAAAGAAAAAGCAGAAGTTTCACAAAAGACACACTGAAAATAACTAAAACAGCAAAACAAATCCACTTAAATATCAAAAGGCTTATACGGCAGCTGATTTGTTTTGCTCGTTGCTAAGATGACATTGACATTTCAGAGCGCCATCTATCGAATTCTACTTTTCCCAATAGCTTATGGCGTTGAGTGAAGACCGAAAAATTGGGAAATGTTTAGGTCGGGCTCTTTCCCAATTGACTCTGAAATTTGGGAACAACAAAGCCAGTTCTCAAGGCTTTGTTATCTGATGGAATTTATTTTGAGAAATTATATTTTGATAAAAGACAAAAAAATGAAGAGCGCTACAAATTTCCTTTCCCAACCAAAATTCGAGAAAAATCCAAACTCTGTGTGATGAATAAAAATTTCTATTATGAAATAAATTATTTGACAGGATAATTAAATGAAAATAATACTCACATATATCTAGATGGGATAAGAGGTAAATGATTTGTATAAATAGTAAAAAATTGAACATTTGCATATAAAAAACTCAAAAAACAATATAATATAATTTTTTTTTGGAAGATTGTATGAATGAAATTGCTTAAAAATTCTTTATAGGTATTCGTTTTTTCAAATTATTTAAATTTTGTTTTTCAAACTCCAAAAGGTATGCATATATTATATTAAGATTATTTATATCAGTTTTTTTGTTGATTTTGTTTCTAAAAAGATCCATTTATTATAAATGATTTCATTCGATAAAATTTTGGCATGCGCATAATTCATTACATGTCTTTCAGAGAATACGTGTTCAGTGCACGTGCACATTTCTCTCGAATAAGTTTGTTGCCACTTTTATGGGATGTTATTGTAATAGTGAGAGACCTTTCGACTGACCAATGTATTTCTTATCACAATTTTTGCAAGGAATTTCATAAACTATGTTAGGTAATTTATGATTAGATGTTTTGTCTTTGATTTTACTAAAAAAGGGAATGGATTGTTGTCAAATTATAATATATCTTATAATGATAATAAAATAGGAATTGAAGATATCACAATTGGGAAAAATAGAAGGGGCAAGTGATATTGTTACAATAAAGATTGAGAAAATTTTTTGCAAAGGTGAAGCCTTAAACATTTATTTATTACTTTCCGTAATAGACACGTTCTTTATATCTACCACCGGTATTGAATCCAAGGAAATATTTTGCTGGTGAATGATAATACATGTCCTAAAAACTTTGTAGGCCAAGAGACTTGCTCAGCTCAGGAACTGCTCGTCACAGGATCTTTCTTGGTCCCTGTAATTATTGGCTTAGGAACTTGCTTAAAAGTAAATTTGTCCAAAGGACTTTGTTTGTCCTCCCAGAAATTTATTTGTCCCACGGAACTGTGTCCACGATAAATTTAGATAACACAGCTACTAATATATTACATCACAGACATATAATTTTGAAACTTTGATGATCTATTGCACAGTAACTTGTTCTTTACAGCTTCACTGATAATAAACGTTCACCTTCTCCGTTCATATATGAGGAAGGTTGAAATATTTTAAATTACGCTCTGAAGTGAATTACTAAAAATTTAGTGATATAATTTGTATAATTTCGAAATCGCCTCATAACATTGATAATATGTTGTTTTTCAAGCAATTTCTATAAATGTATAGAAGAACAGACACATCATCACGTATAAACAAAAAAAAATGTTGTTGAACTTTCAATTAAAATGGAAGAATTCAATTTGTACTCACAAAATTATACAATATGTCCCCCTGAGTTGGAGTCATATGGAAAACTTTTTTATTATTAATTTTAGGAGAAAAAGTTATTTTTCATAAAAAGCTCTGCATTATCTAAAACCTATAATTCAGTCATTAAACATAAAATTTTTCAGTCGTCAAAAAATATGAGATAAGCATTACTATGAGTAAAAATTAAATTTGTTTGTTTCTAACATTAATGATGTTAATTTTATAACTTAGGTAGTGTTTGAATATGTATTTTATTATTAGCAAAATAAATGAATATGCACTTATTCTGCTTTATAAATGCAAAATTATCAAAAAACCTAAAAGATTATCATATGTTTCGTAATCACAAGAGATAAATGTTCATTCAAAATAGGAACATTTGTAAAAAATAAAATAAGTTTCAATTTAAATGAATGTAATTACAAATTTAATCGTAGTTTCCAATTCTGATCAACTTTTTAGTAACATTTTTCGATATTGTCAAATTTAAAGGTACAGTTATGTTCAATGAAGTGTTGTACACCGATTCGAACATCTTGTAAATAAGGCTTGTTGAAATAGGTTAGTATTATTTTTGTCCACGACCACCTAATAATAAGTCAATATTTTACCTCCTAACTAAAGGTATATGGTACCCATATATCAACTGTCGTGAATTATGGTTCATAATACACTGTAGTGTATTATGGTTCATAATTCACGACTAGAGATGGTGGTACAATATGAAATAAACTATTAAATCTGTGTATTTTGTTCAGGTAATTTGTTTCTGACATATTTCGTATCTATAAAATATTGTAATTTTTAGTATTGATACTTTTCATAACGATATTTTCTAATATTTAGTATTTCAAAACAATATATTTATAACGGTACGTAGTATTGATACTTTCTACAGTATCGCCCATCTCTATATATGTCAAATTATTTGAAGTAGCTGCCACAACATTTTGAGGTTAGTAATATGCCAAATCGCTACTGACTTTTATTTATTAATAAATAAATTAAGTGTCGTGGACAAAGTATAGTATTCTACTCGCAATTTATGGCCATAATTCACTTGGGTGACTTGCGCCCCTCGCCTGCGGCTCGTGACGCAAACGTCACCCATCGTGAATTATGGCTATCATAAATTGCTCGTTTAATAATATACTATTAAACTGACATTGGCTATCAATCAAAGTCATAATAGAAATCAATATGCCTCGATTAAATTTAATTCAGAGAGCAAAAATTATTGCTTATAATATACAAGATGGGGTTCCTATTAGAGACGTTGCTTATATAATGCATACAAGCAAATATACAGTAATAAAAATAAAACATTGCTCTGGGACGAACTAAGCGACGATCCAGAATTAACCAGAAATCTTTATTTATCTATACCTCGTCGACTTAATAAAGTGTTAGTGGGAGATGGAACCATTACTAAATATTAGGGAGTTTTTATATGAACAAATTTTGTTTTTCTAAGTTTGCTGTTAATGAAAAATAAATATATAACTTCATTTATTATTATTATTTAGCAATATAAACCTTTATATTGTTTGCTACATTCTTGTACAACACTTTATCGAACTTTAGAAATGATAGGCAGGTTCACAAAGCACAACTGCTGTACAACACTTTATTGAACTCAACCGTACCTTACTCTTGAGTGAAACTAATATTTTTTGACAAATCTCGCATACGACTAAAATATTTAATATTTGATGACTGTATACTGGGTTTTAGATAATGCAGAGCTTTTTATGAGTAATAACTTTTCTCCCTAAAACTAATAATAGAAAAGTTTTCCCTATGATTCCAACTCAGGGGGACATATTGTATGCAAAAACACATCGATAGCTTGAATCATAATATAAAGTATACAATGTGTGCGCCCATGAACGGCTTTTCATAATTCACAAGGCCGCTGAAAACTGATTACAGATTCTATGCTGGTGCTTGAATTTAATTTATAATTAGAATAAGAAAAAAACATGCTCGTGTGACCAGTTAGTGACGTAGGAAAAATTTTTAAAAAAAGTTGATCAAATCAAAGTTTGTAACATAATAAAATGTATTCAGAATTCTCAAGATAAACTAGATACAACGGTTTTTAGCATATCGAACTACAAATAGAGAATAATTTTTTATTCTATATGCTATATAAGAGTATTTTTGTCTAAATACTATTTATTTTTGCATTCTAAATAATTTATATTCAGTAGTATTCATACCCAGGAGTGAACTTAAATCAGAACCAAAACACTAGAATAGTAATGGCGTCTCTATATGACATAAATACCTAGTTGGAATATTTCATAGTTGAATGTGAATTGTGAATTGAAAATTAATTTTGATCACTTATCCATGAATTCTACAGCCAAATGGAATAAAATCGATAACGAATAAATGTGAGTATGTTGAGAAAAACGCTTGGACAAGTCAAATAGTTGTTCATCGGTAATATATTACATAAACTTTCAGCTAGATTTGATTGAACACCGCATACAAAATACCATCAAGATGACTCAAATAACATGTATAACAATAACTTATAATGTAGCAACAATTTATCGTATGAATATTTCAGGAAAAACTGAATACGTCTGACTGTCAAAATTTGCGATAGAAATATCAGATAAGATCACAAATCTGTCAGTTTAAGTATAAGTAATTATTTTTTATGATGTAATTTTGCTGTTCACATAAGATGTATAATTAATTATGGGTGCTTAACATTTTGGCCGATTAATGGTATAGCCACAAATTTTCAAAAACATGTAACTACTGTCAATTTTTTTCTCTCTAATATTTCTCTCTAATATTTTATTCATTAAAGAGAATTATAAATAGGTAATTAATTAGAAATAACGACGAATAATTAAAATGTAGAAGGTATCGTCTCGTAAGATATTTTAAATTTAAAATTTTGGAAAAAATATTTAAAAAAAGCCCGTTAGGAATCGTAGTCGAGTAAAAACATTAAAATGTTAATGTAGTTTTCCACTAAAATAATAAATCACATCTTCAAATTGAATAAATATCTTAGTATTGACTACCTACTACCTTCAAAATACTACAAAAATGAATGATATAAAACATGTTAATTTTAAAAGTATATAGTTATTTTTCATATGAATAATTGAATAAAAAAATACGATAACTCGATTAGAATGAAAAAAAGATGTTGGTTTTTTTTATTTTTTTATATTGAAATGTAGCATGTTATATTTTCCCTGCGATTTTTAATTCTTCAATTTTTTTATTATATGTTAGATATAAATTTAGATAAATGCAGAAATCTATTTTTTTTCCCAAAAATGGCAATATTAATTGGATAAACCTCTCAAGCTATCACGACGAGCATTTTCTTCTTGAGTACATTTTAATATTTGAGTAGTGTGTTGATTCTCTCGTCTCCTGTTATTCTCTCGACGAGACGAAGGCAAAGATTACAGAATAAAAATATAAGATGTTTCACTCGTTCGAATTTATCGCGTAAAGCACCGATGCCGCTGTCTGGTGACTTGGATGGTACAGTACGTCGCTACGTCCTTAACTTGCATTTAATTTGGCATATTATACGGGACGTCGCCCGTCGAGCGCTTTTATTTTCGAACGGTGTTTATTGGTTGTTCGTGTTTTATTTAAATTTATTAATTAATTGCTGGAATGAGCAAAAGTCATATTAATATTTTTCTCTTTAATAGCAAAGCTTAAACACTAAATATTTTGTAATATTTGCTAATACAAAATTACGGATTTATTTTTATAATAAGGATATTATATAAACAAGTACATTAAGCTAGAAAACACAGAAATTCAATTCTATAGCTAACCAATGTGGAATTGGTCAGTTCCTTTTGAACGAATTTACTAAAGTTTCTTTTCATCATCCATGTAATCAATTTCCTTGCAAATATTATGCAAGTCTCTATACCAGAGTCCGTATATATTTTACTCTCAAATGTAGGTATATTGAAATATTTGAAAGACAGTAGATTTAATTTAACACATAAGCCAAACTTCAAACTAGGTATTTTACAACATTTATAAAATTTTTTGATAAAGGTATCCTGCAGCTGCTTCTCTTTTTACTGTTTTAACCTTGTAAATCCAAAAAATACGCGTTATTTGAAGATCAAAATTTAAGATTTAGTGGCCCTATTATTCTGGTGACTAATGAGTATATTTAATTGAATTAGTGATAAATATCTGCTTGATTATCAATAAGTATCACAAAATCACTAAGATGCTGGATAAAAATATTAATTTAAATATATATTTCTCTAATTGCCCCTGTATAGCTAAAAATGAAAAAAGCTTTTCGAATTTCTTTGGTATCTACCGGTCTCGTTATTGACAACAAAAGCGAGTCGTAAACATAATTTATGAGAGCGGCGTCCGTTTGGGACAGCAACTTGAATCAAACCGCCCTGGAGTGGAACATCTTATATTTTTATTCTGTTATCTTTGACGAAGGGGATATTTTCTCTGGGATAAAGCTCCGAGATGAGACGAGGGGAGTGCCCTTTTTCGTCAAAAAATTGTCGTCCCTCTCTATCTCTCTCAAGCAAAAAACGTTACAGTTTGAATTCATTTAAAGCAAATTTGAATTGCTACTGGCTCAAATGCACAATTTAGGTTAAATTCATTTGGAGAATTTCCTTATCTAATGTTGAAAACATATTAAAAATATGTTGGGCTACTATCTCTGTGACACGGAAATAAATCACCCTGACAACAAAAATGTTATTCGAAATTAAAACAATGTACCTCCTCCTTTATTTTGGCCCACACTGTATCTATTACTTTTTTTGCCCATTTAATCTCAAAAAAATAAAGCTTTGTGCTAAGCGTGCCTATGGAAACATTAAAATATTAATTTTTTTTCCAGAGAGTACTTGAAAAACAAAAATGCATCTTACGACTGGGAAAAGGGTATGCTGACTTTTAATCCTCATAGAGACATCGTCTTCGATCCAGAATGTTCAGTTGGAAACGCAAAAAATGACAGAATTTTAGCTCCAAATATTCCACTTCTTGTAAGTAAGCAAAGTTAGCTTTATATTTTTATTGATTCTAGATGAACTATTGAAAGGATGATAAATTTCATGAAATATTTTGAGCTGGTTTTACTCGCGATTTCCATCACCTTCATCGACGCTAAGCATCTGAACACGTCACAATGGTGTGTGCAACAAAAAATAAGCCTCATGTTTTTTCTCTACGACAGGTAGAAATGATCAATTCAACTCAATATTTTACAGTAGTTTGAGTTACATTTTTGAATATAATTATTAAAACATTCGAATTCCTCACCATTTGAATAGTTCGGCACTGCGTTTGTGACGCCACCTTTGTGCTGTGAAGTTATTAACAAGCCATTAACTACAAACATGACATGTGAAGGAAAGGCATACGAATGACAACCAATGATCTGATAGATCTCACTTGTACGGACAAAGATAGAGAAGGCGTAGAACGGCGTATTACTAGGAATTCGCGTTCAAAATCGAGAGCGATAAATACCAAAGTAACACATTTCATTTACCAAGCAAATAATGCTAGATCGAAGCATATAATTCAGAAAAAATGATGAAGTTTAGCATATTCTAAGCATTTTTTTGTAGGATAATTTCAGCCTTCCTTAAAAGACGTCTTATCTTGTTTAAGACTAAATATTGCAACCAAGTAGCAATGATTGCTAGTAAGTCATGAAAAGTAGCCAAAAAATAGAGATAATGACTTTAAAAAATGCCAAAAAAATGGATAGCCAAATTAAAATTTAGTGTGGTCATAAAATGCCTTTAAGTGCTTATAAGCAATACTATAAAGTTTTGTTTTAGAATTAATTTGGATTTTAAATGGAAATTAATTCCAAAAAAACCATAGTATTACTAACCTTAATTTGATTGTGAATCTCAATTCAGTTGAAAGGTTTCATGATTTTCCAGAAATCATTATAGAACATGGAGAAAAAGATTGGAATGAAAATTAATGGAAAATTACAAAACTACGGAAATTTGGACGAATAGGTGCGTACCACAGGTGTGTACATGAAAGTAGTAGCGCAGCTAAAAGTTACAACGAAATAACTATGGATACAGAAGATCACCTTCCTGGTTCTTGGACCACGTCTCTCTATTGGCCTTGTCGTGGGACCCTTTCTTAATAGGCCAATACCACTACGACCTGGTGGAAAATTTATTGTTTCTGTTGTTCCATCCCATGCCTCAGGAGCAACACACAAAATTTTATCTCAATTTTCTAAGGTCTCAATAACTTTAAAGGTGTTCATTATTTACTAGATACGAAATAATTATAAAATATGACCTATAAAACAATCTATTATACTCAAAGCATAACCTCTTCTTTTTCTTCAACTTGTATAATTCTGAAAGCTTTCACAAAGCAATACAAACAGCTATCTAGTTTTAAATTCCATAAAGCTTCGTATTGGCATAAAAAATGCTTATTAAAAAAATACAATAAAGACATGGCCGAACCGTTTGCTCACGATAATGAGATTTTGCCATAGTTTTTATATTTATATATTGATAGGTATGTGATACTATTTTCATATATAGAATATGCAAATAATCTGGTTCAGATCATTATTTGTTTTCAAACTAGGATACAAAAATCTGGGAAAGATAAACCAATTTAATCCATCACATATCAATCAATACAACCAAAAATACTATAAAAAACTTTAATTTCAATTGGATGTATTGATAGGTATCAAAATTGAATATGACAACACCGTAATTCATAATGAAATAATTTAATTTATAATAGTATATTATTAAACGAGCAATTTATGGCCATAATTCACTTGGGTAACTTGCGTCCCTCGCCTGCGGCTCGTGACGCAAACGTCACCCATCGTGAATTATGGCTATCATAAATTGCGAGTAGAATACTATACTTTGTCCACGACACTTAATTTATTTATTAATAAATAAAAGTCAGTAGCGATTTGGCATAATACTAATCTCAAAATGTTGTGGCAGCTAGTTCAAATAATTTGACATATATAGAGATGGGCGATACTGTAGAAAGTATCAATACAACGTACCGTTATAAATATATTGTTTTGAAATACTTAATATTAGGAAATATCGTTATGAAAAGTGTCAATACTAAAAATTACAATATTTTATAGATACTATATATGTCAGAAACAAATTTCCTGAACAAAATACACAGATTTAATAGTTTATTTCATATTGTACCCCCATCTCTAGTCGGGAATTATGAACCATAATACACTACAGTGTATTATGAACCATAATTCACGACAGTTGATATATGGATACCATATACCTTTAGTTAGGAGGTAAAATATTGACTTATTATTAGGTGGTCGTGGACAAAGTATATTTTGCCCACAGCTTTAGTGGACGGTTTTAATTGCCTATTAGCTTCAAGAGTGACAAAAAATCTACTTCGATGCTTATTGTGTTACTTGGGTAGATATTAGGTTCCTCTATTAGATAAAGGTAACAAGAATGTGTAACAATTTGCCGTTTGGTACATAAGCGCTCCTGATGCAATATATAATTTTCGAAAGGCAACAAATGTGTATTGAAATGTTGCAAATTAGGTAAATCTTTCTTACAACTATACCTGAAGATAATAGGTATAATACTTTCAAACAGATATCTCTCAGGTACCAAAATGATATATAACATCGAATTTGATATTGAAATTAGTGTTATTTCCTCTAGTAAACTTATACTGATAGTTTTAATATGTTTTTGTACTATTTTCAGTCTTTATTTGTGTACAAAACAATATTTATATCGTCTATATATAATTTCTTGAATATATCCAGGGTATCCAAACAAATAATGTACACTAGCCAGCCCAAATGTAAAAAAATTATAAATCATGTATCAAACTTAGGTGAAATTTCTTGTGGAAATAACTATATTCAAATTTTTTCAGGGTATTCAAAGCTTCTTATCAGATTCCTCCATTATACCGAATCTGGGATTCTCAACTTTAAGTGCAGGACTAGGTGCCCAATCATTCGTTAATATAACAGTTGATGAATATCTGTGGGGATACAGCGACAAACTTGTATCAATAGCCAATCAGTTCATCCCCAGCTGGATCGATTTTGGAAAATTTGGTATTTTCGAAAGGGTGAGGAAGAGTTTTTATTTATTTCATAGTATTAATTGCATCCAGACGGATGGATGTCTCATAGTCTTATGGCCAGAACTAAGGCTAATAAAATATTAGCATTGCTTCGACTTTATAACTGGTGAATCCCAGAACCCAACTCGATCAGGACTACTGACACTTTCACTAAATTTTTCACAATGCTTACTATTTCAAAGGAGTAGGAAGCAAAAAATTGTATAATTCAATTCACCCAAAATACCTATACATACCAACTTACCTCTATTTTCCCTTTTTACATTTGTAATTCAGTATTTTAATTTTAATATTTCATTACAGTTGTTATCTCGAGATAATACTAATGAAGTTGTGGTTGCTGTTGATCCTGGGAAGATAAAATCTCGTTACAGTAACATTTTGTCAGAAAATGAGACGAACGCCTTCTTCCATATAGTAAAATGGAATGGTCTGGAAGGATTACCCGAATGGGGATACGATAGCAGCGATGAGGCTGTAGAAACTACCAAAAAGTGTCAATTAATTGAAGGCTCTTACGATGGAACATTGTATCCTCGCCCAATGGAAAAAAACAAGAGTGAACATTTTCAGAAAAGCGTTTTGTCGTCCTGTAGGCTTAGAGTTTTTCGAAGAGAGTTATACCAAACAAGGCTTCAGGTCTTACAACTATAAAATGCCTTCCAATATGTTCGCTTCTCCCAAAGAAAATAAAGACAATGAATGCTTTTGTTATAAAGGAGAATGTCCTGGAAATGGTCTGCAAACAATTGCTCCTTGTTATTATGGCATACCTATAACATTGTCACAGCCACATTTCTTCAACTCTCCACGCGAAATTGTAGAGAGCGTTAATGGATTGGAGCCAATGGAAGAGAAGCACACCAGTATAGCAAAAATGCATCCTGATTTAGGTATACCTTTAGACGAATCCGCTTTAAGAATCCAAGTGAATCTGGGCGTTAAAGAAACCAAGTACAACACCAAAACGAAGCCTTTCAACGGTCTCACTGTTCCTATCTTATGGATAGAACTTAGCTGCACGACGTTACCTAGTTTTGTGAGCTTCCTTATAACTTTAGTTTTAGTACTACCAATTATTCAAAAAATCTTGATATATTTAATGGGCATACTTGGTTTAGCTTTCATATCAGGAGCTGCGTTATTAACACTTTTCTTTACCAACACCAATGTACCAAGATCGCTAAGTATTGCTTCCGAGTATTCGCCTGTACCTATCATTCATATACCTGCTCAGTATTTTAAAGATAGGGAAATGAAGGTTATGAAGTAAACTTGTAGTTTTGTTAATTAAACTGGAATGATATTTATTTTAAGTGTTTGATGGTGTTCCTAAATCTCGTATAACACTTCTTGAGTTTCTGTTTTTTTATATGAACCGAGTGAAACAATTCAATGCATAACAAATATTGTTAATTGTGCATGAAAAGTCTGGTTTTTATGTTTTGAAGTGAGAAGTGAGACTTGACAAAATTTTCTCTTGAATTTAAATTTCTATAACTGTAGCGCACCAAGCCTACATCAGTGGCAATACATCAAATATCTCATGGCTCGATACTTCCTTAGTTATATTCCGAAGGTGTGCTGCTTTTCTAAAAGAGTCCACGTGACAAGTTTGAACAGAAATTCATGAGAATAATGTCAGTCAGTTCAGTGCTTTCGATCATATAAATATGTGGTGCAATGATTTTTTTTTTGTTATTCAGGGTCATAAATTATACCAAGATCTGTGGTTAAAAATAGGTTCACCTAACCTCACTCTTTCACTTATATACAAAAAAAGCATACAGAGATTTTGTAAAGAAAAAACTGGAGGTGATAGCATTTATTTATTATCATTTATTATGGATTTTTCCAAGGGGTATCACCCTTTTTGACCTCCCCTACATTTAAAACAAAATCTGAAACAGATGTTTATTCTCAAACTTTCTTTTGTTTTTGTATTTCTTTGTGAACATTTTAGCTTGGAAGATTCAGCCAATTTTTTGAATGTCAATTTAAATTTTTTTTAAATTGAATTAATGTGTCTGGACTACCGATAATGATGACACGATGACAATGATTCTTACAATATTAAAATCACAGTGTATACAGTGCGTCCATAAAGTAACGCATAAATTCATTATTAGCTAAATAAACAATAATATTAAAAATTCCCGAAACAGGTCAATTTTTGATTTTAATTCACTGTTTTTTCAAATTATAATGTTATTTACAGGGTGAACCATCTTCGTTTTTTTAAGTCGAACACCCCAATTTTTTTTCGATTTCCGGATTTCCCTTGATAAGCTGATTCCAAAAATGTATAACACTTTGTTTCAAATTGGTACAGGGTGGAAAAAAATACAAAAATTGTAATTACATAATTATGAAATTACTGTGATTTACTACCAAAAAGAAACAAAAGAAAATTTACAATAAATGTTCAAATTGTTCTCCATTGACTGCTAGACAATGACAGAAACGGACATTACATTCTTCTTCAACATTTTGTAGCATAGCGGGTGTTATGTTCTGCATTTCTTGCCTGATTCGGTCTTTTAGATCACGGATATTGTCAGGTCTGTTAGTATAAACTTTAGATTTTAAATAACCCCATAAAAAAAAGTCTAATGGGGTAAGATCAGGGGATCTAGCGGGCCATTCCACTGTTCCCCTTCTTCCTATCCACCGTTGTGGAAAGGTCCTGTTTAAAAACTCGCGCACAGTTACAGCGAAATGTGGCGGTGCACCATCCTGTTGAAACCAGATTCCACGGTCTAGATTGTTGGGTATTTGAATATCAGGAAAAAGCTGGATCAGATCAGGAATCATTGTATTTTGTAGGAAATCCAGATACAATGCTCCTGTTAAATTTTCGTCAAAAAAATATGGACCAATAATTGTATTTCTCACAATACCAGCCCATACGTTGATTTTTTGTGGTCTTTCCGTATGGCATTCTTGTATCCAGTGTGGATTTTCATCAGACCAATAACGGGTGTTTTGCCTATTAACATGCCCGTTCAAATAAAACGTTGCCTCGTCCGAAAATAAAACGTTGTCAGTGAAATTATTTTGGTTCATCATATACTCGCACAATTCAGTTCTTCGGTCAAAATCGTCTTCAGACAATTCATGGATAAGTCGTACTTTATAAGGATGGTATTTTACCTTTTTGAAAATGTTTGCTACTGAAGACTTTCCAATACCTAAATCCCTAGATAATCCTCGCACTGTGCAGTGTGGATTTTCTATTGCCGACAAAATTATGTCTTCTTGAATATGTTCATTAATTTTTGTTCTACCGGGCTTTGGTGCATCCCTCACATGTCCTAATTCTCTGTATTTTTGCTCTATTCTGCTTACAGTAGATTGTGAAATGGGTTCACGATCTAGGTGCATCTCATGAAATAATCTGCATACCTCTTGTTGACTCCGCATCCTGTCGCCAATACCAATCATCATTAATATTTCAATCCTCTCACTTTCGGTTAACCGCATTTTGTTAAAGAAGTTGCAAAATTATGATATGATAAATTTCTTTGTAGATAGTTTTCACATAAACGTACCTTGTTTACAGTAACAGAAATGTACTTTAACGTTGTTGACAGTTTTTACCGGCAAATGATAAAAAATGACAGAAAAAATTTTCAAACAATAAAAATTTTAGTCGAGGGGCTTGGATCACTAAGCTGTTAAATACAATGTTAAAAATTATACGGGGTGTTTAAAGTAGTAGTAAGTAAATACGTAATTTCATTTAATGTGTTTATTACGTTTATTCTTTTATTTCTTATTTTGTAGGTAATTTAATTTTTTTTATTTTCCTCCACCCTGTACCAATTTGAAAGAAAGTGTTATACATTTTTGGAATCAACTCATCAAGGGAAATCCGGAAATCGAAAAAAAATTGGGGTGTTCCACTTAAAAAAAATGGCGATGACGTCATCACACGAAGATGGTTCACCCTGTAAATAACATAATAATTTGAAAAAACAGTAAATTAAAATCAAAAATTGACCTGTTTCGGGAATTTTTAATATTATTGTTTATTTAGCTAATAATGAATTTATGCGTTACTTTATGGACGCACTGTATATTGTAGTATTTAACACATCACATTTTATAGCCTATTGAGTATTTTAATGTCCCCTTCAAGTATTTCAAGTTTGGGGGTTCTTAGCTCCATTTAACATTATATACATAATGGGTCACATTAAACAAAATACTGTAAGCGCCAAACGTGATGGCGAGCGATCGCGCAGGTAGAGTCTCTCCCAACTAAATTACTATCGAATTACGATAAGCCCCTTGCCGGTCAGTGTCGGATCTATACCACAAAGATTTTTCAGACACCAACAGAATTGTAAGACACCTAATGATACGCCTCTGTACAGAGCATTTATATGTCTTACAATATCTGTAGTGGGAGATAACATTGAAAATAAGTTTGCTTAGGTCACCTTTCAACAAAAAATTGAACTATTAAACTGCCTCGTATTTTATAAGTATCTACAAAAAAGATAAGAATATGTATTACATGAAATTTCTATCAATTTGTTTATTATTATTTATTGTAATGTGATAAAAAAGTTACATTTATTACGTTACGTTACCTACATACCTATTAATTTTTTTTTTGAAATGAGCATGTAATGCATAAGCTATCCATTCGAAAGGCACCTAGAAGGAGGAGCTTTACGGTTAAAATAATGGCACTATTAAACTAAAATAGCTAAAATCTAACGTATAATTTTTTGACAATATTTAAAAATGGAAAAGTTGAATTACTTTTTATCACAGTTTGTTTCGAGGTATTAAATAAGAATATTTTTAAATGTTTCCAAACTTCTGACAACATACATTGTTTCTTAAATGAATTCAATTTGCTTATATTTCTGATATCAACGAGTAATAAATTATAAAATTTAGGTGCTAGGGAGTCAATAAATTTCAAGTTCATAGTTGTATTGCTTCGTGGAATTTTCAACCGTTTGTTGCTGTTTGATCTGGTACAATATTGATGATCTACAATTTTTTTTAATTTATCTGATTTATGAAAATAATAACAGGAAAAAAGGATATAAAGACAACTCACATCACATATAATAAGCTGGTGTAATACAATCTGTTTTTGTTGAAAATCACCCTTAGGATATAATTT
This sequence comes from Galerucella pusilla, assembly GCA_910591695.1. Lineage (NCBI taxonomy): Eukaryota > Metazoa > Arthropoda > Insecta > Coleoptera > Chrysomelidae > Galerucella > Galerucella pusilla. The sequence goes on along the minus strand of CAJUYI010001058.1, from coordinate 30,055 downwards.
TGTATTACCTGTATTGGTTTTATGTTACTTTTGTATGTTCCTTCCCATACTATTATACCATACCTAATAAGTGACTCTACCAATGTTTTATAAACCGTTACTATTAATTTAGTGCTCAAAAACTCTCGTAAAATGTAAAACTTTCTGATTAATTTTCGAATCTTACCAGTCAGATAGTCCACATGGTATGTCCATTTGAGATTTTGATCAATTATCACCCCTAAATATTTAGTCTTAGATACTGAAATTATTTCAAAATGTGTGTTTTCCTCCATTAATATTTTATTATAAATAGGTCTGTTGTCATGTGTTAATGAGAAAGTTATGTAATTTGTCTCAGTTATATTCAGTGACAACTTGAAAGTTTGAAGCCAGTTTTTTACCTCCTTCATAACGGTTTTCACCCGTGTTTTGACTTCTTCCCAGTTTTCACCATAGAATATAACAGCTGTATCATCTGCATAAGATAGTATTTTTCCTTCGATGTTAATGTTAAGTAGGAAATTTATATATGTTAGAAAGAGAATTGGCCCCAGTATTGTACCTTGTGGCACCCCAATCTTAATTTTTCGTGGTAAACTGATACTATCATTAATTCTTAGAAATTGGTCTCTATCTGAAAGGTAATCTCCGAAAAGTTCCAATACAGTACCTCTCACTCCATAGTGGTTTAATATCTCAATATTTTGAAATTGATATTGAAAAGTGTAGCTGTATCTACAGAAATGTTAACAAAAAAATACAAAGAAGCAGGAAGTAAGACGTTTTATTGCAGGGGCGTTTCATATTTTGTTTAATGCTACCCATCAAATAGTTGGGGGATAAAAAGGGTGCTGACCCCCTCTAAAAATCCATAATAAAGGGAAATAAATGGATGCCACTAATTCCAGTTTATGGGTTATCGTTTACCCATGTCTTACATGAATTTTCATAAAATTATATACACAGTCTTAGAACAACGTTGAAAAAATGAATTTGTATATGTAAATAAATCATCCTGTATCTTTATTTATATACACTTTTGTATATGGGTGATTAAAGTTTAACCACCATTCTTCGGACACTAGAATATGTGGTATAATTTATGACCAATCTTTTCGATATACCCTGTATATTGTTTAATGAGCTCTGGACGTATTTTATCATGCAATATCATTTCAAGATTCTCTTGACACTCTTTCTTGTGTGATGACAAACCTCCCGATAATATCTATTGTCTTTCTACCAGCTGTCTTTTATATATCCATGTCTAATTTGACAAGTGAACAGACTTTCTCAGTTATCAGTAAATTTTAATTGTTGCAAAGTCATCCAGTGCTGGTACTATAAATATCAATTTTTCCTTTGGCATCTATTCTTAAAAATATATCTTTAGGCATAGTAAAGGAATAGAGCTAGTGGCATAACTCAAGGCTTCGGGAAATATGACTAAAGGAGCTACTAGCCTCTGAGACATTCCTCAGGAACTAAGTAGAAGTCAGGGGCACGATAGATCTTCTAGGTCTTAGTGACCTGCACTAAGCATATGTAAAGGTTCAAGAAGAAGACATACGTCTGGAATCATCTAGATCTTCAGATGTCGAGGGTAATACTTCAAAATGGCTTACTATGTGCGATCTGACCTAATTCCGGGGAGCTATCCTACTAGTTCTACTTTTATAATATGATATACCTGGGTAAATTTTTTATGTTTAATACCTACTCTGGATTTTTTCCCCAAAGAAGAACGTTATATTTTAGGTAGTATTCAAATCAAAAACTTTCTTTTTTCTCCAACATTTTGACATTATAGAAACTACTTATTTTCAATACTAACTCAATATTTATTCTTTTTACTATTTTAAATAAAACTGAAAACTTCTAATTAACTCCGCTTTGATAAAAATTAGAAACTTAGTTTCATTTAAAATAGTGATATGAGTAGATTCCACAAAGTGGGGGTCAGGACAGTAAAATCAATTTATGTTTTTTGCTTAGGCATATGAAAATGATAGAAAAATTGAATTGTGTACGAAATGGAGAAACTTTTGTATCATTGAGATTGTTAAAGGAAGAAATTTCACGCCTAGTGATTAGGTAAGGAATGTATAAGAAACTAACAGATTTGTTGTTATTGTTTTTTATTACATTGTCTCGATGATAAAAAATCCTGAGACAACGTCCATGACGTGATTAAGACTGATTTAAGTTAATAGTGGCATAAATAGTTGTTTTCTTGCCATTTTTAATACGTTGAGTATAACTTTGACCTATATAATGAGAAAATTGTTTTAACTAATATATCTTTGTCAACGTTTTTTGTTTTGGATATGGTTTCTCATCTTAAATGATGCTTTCAATAAAAAAAACAAATATTTAGCAGCAAAAATTTAATTTATTGTGATAAATATTTCCATACTCACCATCAATTAACTACCCCATATTTAAACAGCAGAAGAATTGCTGCATTTTATCTTATTTTTTTATTGAAATGCACTACAAATTTTGAAAGAAGTACTTATGTACTGTTTAATCATATCGAAATGAAAAAGCATTTTGTTTGTTTGTTTGTTATATGTATGATTGAACTAAATATAGTGTCTATAGGTCCAAAAGGTGTTTTTTTTTAGATTCTACGGCTTTTTCACCCTGTGATTTGTGGTGCATATGGTATGTCTTGGTATACTGTATTGAGATTGGTTGAATGTTAGGTTAGTTATTTTTATAGTGGAATCGTTTCAGAGATTCCGTTTTAGATTACGTACTGTTATCAGAAGACATACCGTAGGTATATAGTGTGATATTTCTAAATTTGAATTTATTGGCGGTTTTGAATTCTTTTTGAAAATCTTATGGATAATAAATATGTTTACGTGAACAATTTTTTTATTGCACCCTATAACAAAGACCTTGCTTGAGTTTTACATCAGGCACAGAATTTTTTTGATACTACCAAGATAATTACCAAGAAATGAATATATACATTCAGGTGCAAAAAAAACAGTCCCCCTATTTTTTTCTCAAAATCAGCTATATTTGTTTATTATTTTTGGTTTAGGTACACTTTTTATATTTTACCAACAAAGGACTTCCTCCTGGTATAAAAAGACAAGAGTATGTTAATTAAACTGAACTTAATGAACAATAACATGAATAAAGGAAAAATACATGTATACTGTATACTTAGTGAAATTTATGTTAACAACAGCAAACTTTAGAGGTACAGAAAACAAAATTTAACACATAAAATAGACTTTAGTATTTGGTATTTCCTCCTCTAGCCCTAATTATTGCTTGCATACGGCGTGGCATCCCACTAATGAGCTCACGAACTGCATTCTCAGAAATATTCTCCCATTCTACTTGAAGAGCTACAGGAAGCTCATTTAGTGTGGTTGTGCTATAGCACGACTTCTAACACGTCTGCCTAACATGTCCCACACATGTTCTATAGGATTTGTGTCCGGAGAACATGCTGGTCAGATAATTTTTTCAATGACAACTTCTGTCAAGTATTCACTGACGCATCTCGCTGAATGAGGTCTAGCGTTGTCCTGCATCAGGATAAAGTTATCGCCAATAAATGGAGCGAATGGAACCACCTGATATGCCAAAACTTCCTCAATATACCGTTGTGCTGTCAGTGAGCCCCCATTGATAAACACTAATTCCGTAGAGGCTTCACTTGATATGCCTACCTGTACCATTACGGAAACTCTGTTATGACTCAGCCTAGTGCTAAAAGCACATTCTTGGAATCGTTCCCCATATCGTCTCAATACTCGTTTTCGTCCGTCTGGTGAATGTAACCTTCGGCGAACTGTCCATTTACTAACATTTTTACCACGAACCTCCAGAAGTCGATTTCTTGTCTATACTGAAGTCAAATGACGATCTCTTAGAGAATTTAGTACAATAAATCTGTCATCTTGAGCGGTAGTTACCCGTATTCTACCACTACCAGGCCTTCTTGTGTTTCTTGCAGTATCCCCAAAACGTTGTAACACCCTTTGAATGGTAGAACGACTAGCATTGAGTAATCGAGCCACATATCTTCTTTGGCGTCGACCATCTTCTACAAGATCTACTGCTTTAGCACAATCTTCAGCACTTAAAGCCTTAATTAAGACTTTAAAATTGTCAACGTTGATATTGACAATATTAACATTAACAAAAAATTGCCCAGCAGCCGCCCAACAATTGAAAACACATAAGCTCCTTTTGAATTGCATGAATGAAATATGGAACTTTTTAATTTGAATTTTCCAAAATGTTCTTTTTTTATGTAAAACGAGAAAATACACATGTATTCCAACTTTTTGTTAATAAAGAATACAAAATATAATTTAAAAACCAAAATAATAACCAAATTAAGCCGATTTTGATAAAATAATTGGTGGCCCGTTTTTTCTGCACCTGAGTGTATATTATTTTCAATTATTAAACTATCAAACTATCAATATATAATAATATGTATAAAATGTTGCCTATATTTATGTACTGTCAGTCGATAAGATGTGATTTTATTGGCAAAGGAAGGAGGCTGAGTTCTTGTCAGCGTATATAAAATGCCTTTCCATGGGCCAGTTCTACATTAGAGGCATATCTTCAATCCAAGTGTAAACCAGAGTATACGTTATACATTCCAGTTTCAGAGTAGGTATAACCTTAATAGATATGAAAGAAAACATAACTTCCTATAATATAATATAATATTTGAACATTTTCAACAAATAATAATTTGAACAAAAAGGAAGGTATATACACGGTATAAAAACTAAATAGCACCAGCATCAGATTACGACTTTTCGTCTTTGTCACTTGGATTTAGCGGCTTGGTTTTCGATTTTATCCATGGTAGGTAATATGATAATCTCGTATAAACATCTGGAAAACCAGGCTTGGCACATCCGGAACCAAAGGAAGTGATTCCGGCCAAGATCCACCTTCCATCTTGCATGGCACATTGTAAAGGTCCTCCAGAATCACCCTGAAATATTTCAAATACTTTGAAAGTAGTTTAAATGGGGTGTTAAGTGAGATAATCTAATAGGGTATAGTTCTTTTCAATATCTAACAAACTGACCTGACCTGAGAAGGGATAATGACATGCAATAAAGCCATAAAAGTATTAGCCGTGACAGGGTCGCATTTATTTTGTGGGCCATTATCACCTGAAAAATCTATAAGACATCCCAAGTAACAATGAACGCTGATTTATTGGGCCTATTGTAAGCTGATTAGTAGTTGATTGATAAAGACTGATTAAGCTACTAACTTGAATAATACCTAAGCTGAATAAGCGCCGAATCAGACAATATAGAGCAGCATCCATAAAGCTGAACTACATACTGAATAAGTGCCTCTTCAGCCAACTTAGATATTGTTCAGCAATATGCTTATGTAGCTGAACTTGGGTTGAAGAAGCATTTCTTCAGCTCACTTAATCCGGTGTTGTTCAGCCTTTTATTACTAGCTGAATACAGGCTGAAAAAGCGTTTTTCTGCTCATCAAATATTTCATTGTTCAGCTATTTAAAAATGGCTGAACATGAGCTGGTTAAGCGCTTTTTCAGAAATCTGAACAGCTGTAGCTCAGCTATTCATAGTCAGCTTAGTATGCACTGAATAAACCCTTCTTCAGTAAAGTTGAGAACCACTGTTCAGCTTTTATTAACACAGACTGAAGAATTTCTAGTTCAGCCCATTTTGAAAATATTGTTCAGATATACGTAGTCTGTGAACAAAAAATAGATACTGAAATATCTTATATACTACTTCAGCCATTTGATATTCGCTAAAATGAGAATTTATGCATGCAGTCGTGTATATCATTCAGCGATTTTTAGGTTATGTCTTTGATTATGTCACTTGACTGGCAAATTTATAAAGCTTGCATTCATCACATCATTTGCATTTATAATGCTGCTTGGTGATGCTTGTGGCAGTTCATCAGGTTCTGGTGAATTTATGAAGACATCAGATGCTCCAATAATGTTGCTTGGTCTTGCTGGTGACCGTTCATCATCAGGTTCAATTGTTTAGCTTAATTGAACGTTCGGTACTTCTAATACATGATATAAATATGTTTATGTAGCAGTGGAACTTGGCATAACTTGGACTTCTTTTAATAAACACATAATCGCTGATATTTCTAAATCATGTATCATGTAGATTTACAAATACCATTATTCGCAAACATTTAGCATGTGTTCGTTTGGCTCAGATTGTTAAATGATAATCCACGGGTCCCAGGTTCAATCCCCACCGAAGGAAGGAAGAAAAAAAAGGTAAGTAAAAATATTTGTAATTTCAATTATAATAGCATGTAAGTGAGGTAGTTGAGATGAAAAAGTAATATAAAATTCAGAAATTAAAAAAATGTATAATGCATATTAATTTGTTTTTGCTTTGAAGGTGAACTGAACAAGAGATGCATAGAAGCTTTGTCAGCAATTCAAATCAGCTACACTACACTACACTACACAATCTGCATAAAGGCAGAACTACGACTGATTAAGAGCTGAAGAAGCTATCCTTCAGTCATGATGTCATAATGTCCAGTGATAGCTGTTTAAATTATCCACTTTTGGGTAAATAAGAGCTTAACAAGGGTTTATTCAACATAAGTTTGATACCGATATTCAGCTTTAGACTGAACAATAAACTGCTTAAGCGCTTTTTCAATCTATAATCAGTATAAATTGTTACTTGGGATGGGTCATTCTTATTATAAATACTTTATTTTTCATCTATGAACGGTAAATCCGAAATTTTTTTGGTTTTATTGCATCCAAACCTAAGTCAAGTCAGCTTCTTAGATATTGAAAAGAACTATACCTAAGTACCGAAGGGTACAGACGTATATAAGCTTTTTAAATATGTAGATTTATTCAAAAATACATTATTCCTTACCACGCATGTTCCACTGGATCCGTCCAAATGTCCTGCACATAAGTGGCCGGACTTGATGCGTACACTGTGTCCATATTTTTTTCTACAAACAGCATTGTCGTGTACCGGTACCCGTGACTCAAGTAATCTGAATATAACACAACAAATGTGAAATTAAAATTACTTTGTACAAACATGAAGGTTGATTTCTATAATTGCGGAAAATGTTAAGGTGGAAACACATTATTTCCACGTCACGTGAGTTCACATGAACGCAAATGAGCGGTAAATTCGTTGAGACCGCTTTTTCCGATTAAACACATTAATAAGGAACACATTATTGTAACGTGGGAGGTTCATGTGAAATAATATATCACACATGTCTTCTCGCTGTAAAATTTCCTGTTTCAACATCCATTTTGTCGTGAATTGAACTTTGTGCAAAAGGAAAAATTTTTAATAAAAAAAGTGTATCTACTGGTAGTTTGGTCTTAACAATCGATGATGACAGATGGTGACATTATTTGTGTTCGGTCATTATTGATGGTTTTATATGGAAGAACAGCCTAATTTTACTAATAAATACTATTCGGAAACATGAACTACAAAATTACTTTTTTATTGTCAAAACTTGACAGACAACTTAATAAACATTTCTTTAAACAAAAACATTATACAGAGATCACATAAACAAATCTGGCGATCTTGAATATTTCTTTCTAACACCCCCACTCGACAGATTATTCTTCGATAAGTCCTATTGATGTTTTGAGACGTTGAAACTTTTCTTTGGGGAGAGGCTTTGTGAAAGCATCAGCAATCATATTTAAAGTTTCACAATAGACGAATTGAATTATATCACTGTCAACTAAATCACGTAGATGATGGAATCTAACATCGATATGTTTCGTTCTGCAACTAGATTTTGCATTGGATGCTAGCTTGATACAACCTTGATTGTCTTCATAAAGGACAGTTGCATTTTCACAATGTATTCCGCAATCTTCTAAAAGTCTTCTTGACCAAACTACTTCTTGGCTTGCCAAGGCTGCTGATATATATTCAGCCTCTGTAGATGATAGGGCTACTGAAGATTGCTTCTTGCTAGCCCATAATATAGGATTATTCCCAAGAAATAATATGAAACCAGCTGTAGATTTCCTATCAGAGACATCGCCTGCCCAATCGGAATCAACATATCCGTTCAGAGTCAATTCAGTATTCGAACTAAATTTCAGTTTATCTTTACTTGTACCCTTCAGGTATTTGAGGACTCTCTTTACTGCATCCCAATCCTTCTGACTTGGCTGACTTACTCGCCTGCACAAATATCCCACAGCAAGAGATATATCCGGACGGGTTGTAGTTGAAAGATATAGCAATGCCCCCACTGCTTTTCTATATTTTTCATTATTGGGTAATAAAGGGGAATTTGTATCTAGTTTGGGGTATTCTGTATCCATTGGAGTAGCTACACATGAGGCATTTTCCAATCCATTTTCTTTGAGAAGGATATCAATTTTCGATTTTTGATCCAGTAGAAAGGTTCCATCTTCAGTTCTTTGAACCCTGATCCCTAAAAATGATGAAATATTTCCTAAGTTTACCGTTTCGAAACTCTCACTGAGTTTATCTCCAATCCATTGTATCACTTCTTCATTTTCATGACATATACACAAATCATCAACATATATCAATACATATAGTATAGTCCCTTTCTTCATTTTCATATAGAGGCACTGATCAATTTTACTCTGTTCAAATCCACATTCCAAAAAGTTTTCCGCTTATCGTATCATTCCATGCTTTCGCGGATTGCTTCAAACCGTAAACTGCCTTGTGGAGTTTATATACAAGATGGGAATCATTTTCATTTATATAACCTTCTGGCTGAGACATATAAATCTCTTCATCCAACGGACCATTCAAATATGCGGTTTTTATATCATAATGCCTGATTTTTAATTTACGAACAGCTGCAATTGACAACAGTATTCGAAAAGTCGTTTGTCTCATCACCGGAGCGAAGGTACTATCATAGTCCTCCCCATATTTTTGTGTGTAACCTTTTGCGACTAAACGAGCCTTATATTTCATTGTTTCATCATTTGAATTGATTTTTGTTTTGAAAATCCACTTACATTTTATAACTCTTTTGTTTGGAGGTAGCTCGGTCAGCGTCCATACGCCTTTCTTCCTGAATGATTCCATTTCATCTTCTATAGCATTTATCCATTTCAATTTTTCATTTTCTGGTAATTCCATCATTTCGTTCCAAGTATTAGGATCATCATTTGTTTCACTTGAGGTAAGGTAGGACAGTTTCTCAGGAGGTTTTCCCTTATTATTTCTTGAAGATCGTCTTAAATACTCCAACCCTTCATCATCCAAACTTATACCTTCACTTTCAATATTAGTATTATTATCGGCAATAACCTTTTCCTCAATACTCTCTTCCTCTTCGTTCACAAAAACTATTTCACTGTTTTCATTCAAGTTTTTGATAGATTCAGATTTCATATCAGTGTAGTTTTTATCTTCGAAAAATTTTACGGTTCTACTTATTGTTATTTTATTCGTTTCTGGATTCAAAACTCTATAACCATTGGAAGTTTCATTATATCCTACTAAAATCCCTGCTTGTGCTCGAGCATCCCATTTTGTTCTTGTTTCTTTAGGGACATAGGTATAGGCCACACTTCCGAAAGCTCTGAGATGATCCATTCTTGGTTTTTCTGAATTCCATAATTCATATGGAGTACATTTGATAGCTTTTGTAGGAAGGAGATTTTGAAGATAACTTGCTGTGGCGACTGCTTCACCCCAATATTTATTCGACGAATTCTTCAAATTTCTGAAATACTTCGTCTTTGGAATGTAGGAGGTATAATATGGTATAACGGGAGTGGTCATCAATAAATGTTAAAAAATAGCGTTTCTTTCCTGGGGTTTCTGTTTTCATCGGACCACAAACATCAGAATGTATCAAATCTAGACATTGATTTGATCGTTTGTCACAATTCTTCAAAAATGGTTTCTTTGTTAGTTTACCTTTTATGCAATTCACACAATTCATAATTTCATTGCAATTTTCAATTTTTATTCCTAAGGCTGGATCATGTGACACAAGTCTTTTGATATCGAGCGGATTTTTATAACCTAGTCGTTTATGCCATACGTGAATACAATTTTCATGCCCACTTTGTGTTGTTATATTTGCTAGCTCATCTGACTTTAAACATAATCTGTAAATACCATTCTCAATTATTCCCATAGCAATGATTTTCTCACCCATTTTCACTGAGCAGCGTTGTTGATCAAAAACAACGTTGAATCCTTTTTCTGTTAGTCTTTTCACTGATAATAGGTTACTTCGTAATTGGGGTACATATAAAACATCTGTGACATGAACATTTTGACATGTTTCATCGACTTGACATTTAAGGTATCCATCTCCAATTCCTGAACATACCATTTCTTGACCATTCGCAACAAGAATTTTATTTCCATCGGCATGTCGGAGGTTGACAAAGAAATTTTTGTAGCTTGTCATATGATTAGAAGCTCCTGAATCAATGTACCATTCGTTCGAATTCCGGTTACCTTCACAAAAACAGAATTCTTCTACTGCACTCTTTGCATTTTTATCACTTTTCTGAGTCTTTTCATTGCTTCTTTGGATATTCTTTTTACGGAAATAACAGTCTTTCTGAATATGACCCTTCTTTTTACAGATGAAACATTCCTTATCGAATTTACTTGCTGTCTCTTTCTTCTGCTTGTTATATGTCTTCAATGCAGTTTCTCTACCTCTTTTACTGTCGTTTCCTTGCTTTCTATTGAACTCATCCATTAATTTTCCTTTCACATATTCTAGAGTGAGTTCATCGTCGGGTCTAGCATCTAGTGCTGTAACTAAAGTTTCGAATTTTTCTGGGAGACCACCCAATAAAAGTGCTGCTACATGAAATTCTTTTATTTCTTCACCGATACCTCTTAACATTTCGACCATTTCCAGAGTTGTTCTAATGTATTCCGACATATTTTGTCCAGGTTCAAGCTTGGCTTGGTATAATTTTCTCAGTAAATAAAGCTTATTGGATAAATTCGCTCTTTCGTGAACCTTTTGTAGAACATCCCACATATCCTTAGCTGATGTACAATTACAGATGTGTATTATTTGGTTATTTTCTACTGATAAGGATATAGAACTCTGTGCTTTCTCATCCAAACTTGACCAATTTTCATCTGAAGTCTCTGGCTTTGGTTTTTCGACAACCTTCCATGTTCCCTCTCTGATCAACATCATCTTCATTTTGAATTTCCATGGTTGATAATTACTGTTATTCAATTTGGCAATTCCAAATCTTGAATTGTCTGAGGACGATTCCATTACTGTATGGTTTTACTGCAGCCTTATGTTTTCGCTTCACTTTTTATACAGACTGTCTTAAACAACTGCTGGGCCCATAACCTGATGGTTTTATATGGAAGAACAGCCTAATTTTACTAATAAATACTATTCGGAAACATGAACGACAAAATTACTTTTTTATTGTCAAAACTTGACAGACAACTTAATAAACATTTCTTTAAACAAAAACATTATACAGAGATCACATAAACAAATCTGGCGATCTTGAATATTTCTTTCTAACAATTATGGCACGCATTATTCATTGAATATCTTGCAGTCCTGTTTTTGTAGACTTTAGAATTCCAAATGAGTGGGTGAAGACCGGTATTGCTTTGGCAAGATTTTTTGCGTTTAATGAAGTAGTTGCCCTTCGAGTCAACCGGTCTCTTATTTTGGTTTTTGCTTGCTTCTGTTCTAGTAGCTTAGCTTGCTTAAATCCTAGAAATTCATAGGTTTCACCATTTTGCACGGCATTTATAATGTTCTTATGTATTATTTAAGGTTCTGCACTTATCTAATCTTAATTCCATTTGTATATCAATGGAGAATTTTCCAGTGATATTGCAAAAATGTAGAATTTGACGCTTGTTTGATGCGTATTTTTTGAAGCCATCCATATATAAAAGGTAGGAAATAGTGCAGTTAGTGTTCCTGTTGGCTTCGATTTCAAAGCCGTAATCCGTATCGTTAAGTCGATTAAGAGTGGGTTCATTGCCAAACTAAACCAAAGTGGACTAAGGGATTCACCCTGGAAGATCCTCCACAGTTAGAAATTTCATTTGCTTTGGAGGTATTGACCATCTTTTTTCAAATGAAGGATCGTTCGCCAGTGTTTCATTGATGATTAAGGAAAAGTAAAAAGAGTGGGGTGTACTTTGTGAATTTTTGAAAGCCAGGAATGTGGAATTCTATCAAATTCTTTCCTGTTATCGTATCATCATTATTCTGGTACATTTTCATGCTTTTGTGTGCGTATTGTGTTTGCTTCTACATAAAAATGAATACACTTTTAGTGTGATAGCATGTGAGCTTATGTGACGTGGGAATAATGTGTTTTTAGTTAGAATGTACAATATAACTTCTCACCTTATAGATAGTAATCCATCTTCTGTAGCTCTGCCCCATCCTGTTGCATAGCATAGGTCAGTCTGATTGTAATGAAGTCTGGTAGTTGGTAAGCAAACGGCACGAACTCGACTTTCTTGAGAAAATTTGACTGGCCGAGACAGTTTCATGAGAGCTAAGAAAAACGTAAACAAAATTAAGGCAGTTGAAATAGATTCCGTGACGTGACTGAAAACACATCGTGATTCTCAAGTACGGATTGGTTCGTTATCGATTCGGAATCAGTCCTCATTCTCAATAATACGTATGTGGTCTGTGCCGTCTGTACGTACGCTACATTTTTGGGGGTGGCATCGATAGTGAAAATAAAAGTTAATTCTCTCACTTTTAAATAAACAATGGTTTTCAATTTTTGCGCTAATATCCTTTGTAAGGGCCAGTCAACACAGACAGAAATTATCATTCTTATTGCTGTTAACACGCTTCTCCATATTTCCACTGGCTTCTACAGAGTTCGTCAAAAGTCCGGGACCGGACAAATATCAAAGAAAATATAAATTTTGTGAAAAATCTTTTTATACCACAAATTTCACCCCAACTTAAACTACAATTTGAGAATATTTTGAAATATACAGGGTGTTCCAATAAAGTGTGGCGTATCAGAGTTTCAATTTTTCTCATGGAACACCCTATACTTTATTGCATTTTCTGATTGCCAATAAAAAATATGATACTCCTTCATAATGGTTCCCTACACCTAGATACAGGTGTCTCCGAGTTGGGCTGACTTTTTTAAGAATGTGAGCGTTTCGAAAAAAATTAATAACTCATTGATATAACAAATTCTAGCAAATTTCCTCTTACAAGAGTTGGACATTCGTTGACTGTATTCCACGATTGATTAGGTACTAAATATCGCATTACAGGGTGTTCAGAATTTTCAGTTTCATCATTAGATCATTCAATGTGCAGTATCCAATACTCTTCCTTGTTGAAATTTTGGACTCACTGTTATTTCCGCGTCGTGACAGCTCGCTCACGGTGATTTTACCTGTGTATGTCACAAATTTTTTTATAGACTATGAGCCCATGGGGAAAAAGTATCGCGATTTGAAATAGCAGCAAACCCATTCAGAACGATAGTTTATCATGCCACCATCGGCTCCAGCACTATGGCGTTTATTTTCTCTTGTGCAGAAAAGCGCAGTGGAAAACTGAACATTTTATTTTTCTCCCCCTAAAAATGTTATATGAAACTGTACGCCGTTTGTTATATTTGATATTAGAACCATAGGAGATCAGTCGAGACTCTATGCCGTTCAAAAATAATCGTGAGAAAATTGTTGAAAACGTAGATACATTTTTGGAAATATGATTTGTTTGAAAGCTATTTACAAAATCGGAAACAAAGAGTAAGAGTAAACAATTATGAAAGTGAACAGCAAACAGTTATTTGTGGAGTTCTTCAAGGAAAAGTGCAGGGACCTCATATACCTATCATATACCTAAATAATCTGTTTTTATTAGAAGAAAAAAATAAAATATAGCGATGATAACTGGTTTGAATTAAAAACTAAGGTCGAAAAACATTTAGAAAAAATTGAAGGATGGTTTGACGACAGACTCCTATCCATAAACTTCGGGAAAACATTTTACATACATTTTAGCTCCCAAGAAATTTCTCTCCCAACTTTCGACCTAATTATTCAAAATAACATAAAAATTATTCCAACCAGAAAAATTAAATATCTAGGGATAATTATTGATAGTAGTGAAATGGAATGCTCATATTGATTATTTATTGAAAAAACTTAGAACAATACTTTATAGATTTAGACAGTTTTCAGATATTCTTGATTTAAAGCAAAAAATTATAGTATACAAAAGTCTGGTAGAGTCTCGTCTAAGATACGGAATCATAGGTTGTGGTGGCGTATGTAGAAGTTACTTGAACCCCCTTGAGGTTCTTCAACGAAGGTTTTTAAAAATAATTCTCTGTAGAAACAGAATGTATTCTAGTGATCAATTATACAAAGAATCAGAAGTTTTTGATTGTCGTCAACTATTTTTCTTTCAGATATGTAAATACCAATTTTCAAACCGTACATTACTTTCAACTGGCAATCATTCATATATTACGAGACAGCAGAGTATCTATATTATACCTTTAATGTTAAAATCTGTGGGTCAAAGAGGATTTGCTCACCTTGGACCAAAAGTTTTGAATTTCTTTCTTCAACAACAAAGTTGCGAAATAAATGACAAAAATATCAAAAAAGAGCTCGGAAAGTTACTAACAAAATTATCAAGGCAAAAAATACAAAATTTAATAGGTTAATATATGATGTAAAGGTATTAGGTGAAGTTGATTCATATCTGTATAATTTTAATCATGTTTCCATAGAAAACAATAACTTTGTAATTATATATATTTTTTATAGCTATTTTACTGTACTTACATACAGGTAATTTACCTGTTAAGTTATTCTATGCATCATTTTCTGACTGTATTTTATATCAAATGGTGAATAAAAATTATTATATTATTATGTTTTTTTCGTGCTTTCCACACTTTTATTTTTGAACATTATTTTTTATTATTATTTCATTCTAAAAGGAACCTACTGCACTAGATAGATGCCGTACAGTTTCAGATGACCATTTTTGAGTAGGAAAATCTCGGAAAATAAACAATTCCCTACGGCTTTTCACACACCTTTTTTTGTACGGCACTACTGTCAAATCTTTATTTATATGTTGTATAATCTACAGAAACAAATGCCGTACAGTTTCAAATCACCTTTTCAGAGGGTAGAAAATGAGAGTTTTTAGAAATTCTCCTATATTTTCCGAACGATTATTTTTGAACGTCATAGAGCGTTCTCCTATGATTCTACTATCAAATGTAACAAACGGCGTACAGTTTTATATCACGGTTTCGGGGAGTGAAAAATAAAATGTTTAGTTTTCCACTGCGCTTTTCTGCACAAGAGAAAATAAACGCCATAGTGCTGGAACCGATGGTGGCATGATAAACTATCGTCCTGAATGGGTTTGCTGCTGTTACAAATCGCGACACTTTTTTTCCCACGGGCTCGTAGTTTATTGGTCTTCCCACATTTTTTGGAAAATTAAAACTGTGAATAGTGAAATTAAAGATTGGTCTCCATAGATTTTAATTTTTGTAAAGCCTCCGTACAGGGTCCTTTTGTACCCATTTTGGCATTCCAAACCTGCAATTATTGTCAATGTCTTAGGACATTGTAATTCGTGTAGGTATCTAGAAAGAATATTGTTTGTAACATTTTTTTTCTCACTGATGCACTTGATGCATAAATTACTATTATTTCCTATTTTCAAACCGGAACTGGCATTTTAGCTATAAAATGTTTTCTTATTAAACTATTTAATGGTATTTACTTGTTTCATATATCATTGAAAGCAAATCGTCGAACTTTACCTATTCGTGCATCTTCTAGATCCACACTCATTGAAAGTCTATATCAAGTTTCACTAGTGAGAGCAGCAATTGAAATATAATAGTTAAATTGATGTTAGAAAAAGACAAAGCAGAATTATTAATAACCCATGCAACAAACTTTCATTTAAATCTATTTGAAATAGTTAAAATCATATTATAGAACTTTTCACACACATCATTGAAAAAAATATACACGGCGACAAAAACATTCAATGTGAAAGTCCTAAGAATTGAATTGAAACAGTACCTACTAGCTTTTATACTATAAGATAGTATCTAAAAAGTGTGGGTATCTATTTTAGAACCTTTGAACTTGAAAAAACACAATTTTATTATCTCACCAATATCATGTTGGAAATTGTGAAACCTCTCATGAAGGATAACTTCTTCCACTGGAATCCTCTGTTCAGAATATTCTTCCACTTCTCGATCCCACTCTCCCACGACTGCAGTCCAAAGTGCAGCTAGCGGTAAATTAAATAGATCACTAAAATAAATTTGAATAATCACATGACGAATAAGGATGTAGTTCACAATAATGTCTGTATTTCGTGTTTAATAAACATCAAATAGTTTAAATGAAAGTGAATGAACAAGTGCCTAGCTCTCGTAATACTAACACAAACTTACTTTCTGGGTCAGTATGTACACAAAAGCATTTCCTTATTATATTCATAGACCAAGGACATCTTGAATGGTATTTCACGTACCATCCTTGGACATTTATTTATATCATAAAAAGAACAATATTGAAAGTAAAACTGAAAGCATAGGCGTGGGTACTTTTTGCATAATTCTTGGACATACCATCTCTGTATTCGTGGTTTAATTGGAAAGCTCCACTAATTACTGCAGGTTGAATTGAAGAAGTATACACAAAGTATGTATACTGGACTAACATTTACACTGAGAACTAAAATATTTATTGAGAACCGTCCCTTTCAGTTCCTTTGCATTCTTTACTCCTGTCGTGCATATACAGGCTAGTATTTAAATTCTGTAGAGGAGATCTGTCCTACTACTCCATGAGAGATGATTTCTCCATACCAGATTCACTAACCAAGGCTAGACCTGGATATTCGACTCCTCGTCTTCATTCAACCTCGCTTCCATCCATTCTTCCATTCCAAGTTTTTTTATGTAATGCTCTTCAGAAGTCAGAACATGTCATTATTCGTTATAATTTTCTTTTAATTGCATATATCCATTACAGTAATGCCTTTAGCAGGATCATAAATACGTTTAAAGAAAAGTCCTCGCTGATATAAGCAGCATGTTGAGCAAAAGGTTCAAATACATTCCCATTTGGCCATTGAAATATAAATACTATGCTTGAAAAATATGTTTTACATACTTATTAATGCAATGCGCAGCTGTTAACAGCCATTCTGGTGATATCATGACACCTCCACACCAATGTCCCAAAAATCCAAATTGCGGATGTAGGAGCTGCAGCGAGACCTGTGTAATGAAAAAAATTGATTTATCATTGAACACCACAGAGCTTAACAAATGTTTAATGGATTGTTCATTCTACAATTGTCTAAAAGGTACAAATTTAAGCAGTAATACTCATGAATGAAAGAACTATATTGGAGAGTGAAACAAGGAGAAAACAAAAATCCAAACACGACTAAAATTTGTAATATACTCAATGAAATGGAGAATATATGAGAATGAGTCACATTGAATTCAACTTGGCTTGAGATTGTGGAAAAATAAGTTTCATTACAAAAGCTAATAGATGTCGAATAGGTGGTTATAGAATTTCTGTTACAGCAGCTTATATGGATGTTAAGGTTCTGCTTAAAGCAGCTTACAGAAGAAAAATATATAATAGATATGACAAAAAGATCAAAAAACAAGGTATTTATTGAAATATTTTGCAGGGAGAATTAATTGGAAAAGACGTTGTGGAAGTAGGAAATAAAAAGAAGCAACGTCCTCTCCACAATGTGGAATGGAAAAAAATTTGTTATAATCGTCCACATATGATAAGTGACAGTTAAATTGATGAAAAGGTGCAGCTTCCAATCTCATAACTGGTTTTTTGCTATTGTTGATGAGTATCTCCTATGCTTAGTACAGTACCTTGATATAATGAAACAATTTCATAACATGGGTGAAAATTCTTACTTGCCATGGCCAAGCTCCTCTAATGCTTTGCTTTCCATTGATAATTCTTCCGTGTGTGCCTGCTCGAGGTTGCCTTGCTCGTCTAACGCTTCTTCCACATTCTTAAATGAAAAGTTCATATAAACGTTTTTTGTTATACATTTTACAAAAAAGTTTCACATTTTATATAAGAATGAATGTTCTCAATAAAAATCTCAGATTTGAACAAGAATTAAAAGAGCTTTTTTATTGGGCGAAATTCATATTTCACTAATTGATTAGTTCGGCACCACCAATCAGAGGCTTCGAGGTTTCGACACCTCAACCTCGAAGCTTTTTATTGGCTATACCGTTCATGTGAAGAGACCGGAAACTCTTATTAGGCTCAAACGTCTCTTCATTATGTCCTTCTTGGAGAAATCCCACTGTGAGTAGTCCTAGGAGTCTGTATCTCCAATGAGATAACAGTTTCTGTATTGGCCTGTGTCTCCAGTATGACTAATGTTCAGTTTGAATTCACCGAGATGTACATGCATCAGTTTTTGATATTCCGAATACTGGCTCAGGACCAGTGAATGCAGTTCCAGACCTAATCTTTGTTAGGGTGTCTGTCGTTTCATTGCCTACAATACCCATGTGTCCCAGGACTCACTTAAAAGGTACTCCATTATTATTAGCCATGGTTAAGGACTTTGTAGGTATCCCATACCAGTCTAGATCTAATCTGTGAACATACTAGAGGTTTCAGTGGTACCTGAGAGTATAAATATTTTTTTGGCATCTATACCCACTTCCTACGTTCTGCATGGAGTACGGATTTGAATTCACAATAACTGATACACCTACCTTACATAAATTTCTGAAAATGTATTTTGCCGTTCAGGTTTTAGATCATGCAAAGCCTTTTTTTTCATGAAATCAATAATAAAAGAGTTTCCCATAGGCTGCGAACTTGAATGGACACACAACAAAAAATGTGTAATAAAAAAGTCTATAGCTATAAACACTTTGCATTATCAATAAGCTAATTGGGGGCATAGATTTTATCCATGTTTGGTCGAATTTCGAAGATTTCCATTTCACTACAACGTTTGATGCCAACGTTGTGTTGTCTATCCCAACGTTATATAACTATCTCGCAACGTCCAAATGCTGCTTGGAAAGTTATAAAAATAGGATAATAACAAGAAACTGGTAATAATATTGAAAAACTTGCAATACGTCGAAAAAGGAGATGTTATTGATAGATTAGTTTACACAAAATTGAAAAACTGAGTTGTGGGAGTTTTTAAACCAGGCCATCGTTTTACATTGGAAATATTCATAATCGAAAGATTGTGGTTAGATTAGATGAGGCCAGATAAAAACCCCATTGTTACTCCAGATGGTTAATAGTCGACACGAATTGAACAATCAGATTAGTGAAAGAAATTGTTTCAACACTTTGGAGACGTAAGTAAGAAACCACATTTGATATACGTTGAAATCTACAAACGTTAGGCGCACAGGCTGTCAATTTCATAGGCGTACAAGACACTATCAAAAGCATGGTTGTATGGTTTTTTATGTGTCACCGTGCGAGATTAAAATATTTTGAGTTATTATCGGTAATCTAGATAAGGAATATTCCCGGAGACTGAGATAAAGCGTAGCAAACGTACTTTAAATGTTCCTTACGCTGATAAACGTTTGAACGTATAAACGGTACGTTTCATGTGATACAGCACTAACACTGTAAATTAGTTGAGAAAAGAAACGACAAATTGTTACTTTTAATTGATTGAATTCGTAATTCGATTTACCTAGTTTTAATAAAAAACAATTTTGTATTTAATTTTGTTGGATAAAAAACAACTTTGAAAATGATACGCTATTGTTGTTGTGTGGTAGGTAAAACCAATACCAAGCTAAAAGTGTATGCAATAGACAGTAACTATTAAAGCTCGGTTAACCACCGGATTTTCACGGTTGAATACAAAATGAGAGTGAAATCTATAAGAAGTGAATCTGTGTGGGAACTTGTATCGTTGACACCAGAGGTGTATCAACAGTAGTTGGTTAAGGGTAAACATTTTCACATTCAACCATAAAAGAGCTGAACAAGTGAATGATAAAATAACAATGCAGCGCTACCGGGGCGATAATAAATTTAGGTATTGAAGTCATGCATCAACTGGAATTAGGTTATGTTGTAATATCAAGATAAACACGTTTAGCAGGCAAGAAGTGATGGATCCTATAACAATTTTCTGCCTAGCTTGCAGACTTAGCGATATCCCTTTTTATCAACGCGTCAGATTTGAAATTCTACGATCTTGGCTCATCGTGAAATAAATACTTTTGTGTTCTGAAAGGCACTATAGCTATTAATACTTGGCAGTCTCCGAGAGTTTTTACCCATAGGATTCTACAGATTCTTTTATGGAGTGGTGAAGTGCGTTTTTACCTCAAATACTATCGTCCCGTGACTTTTCAATAGGGAATAAAATCGAATTTAACTGTTTATTGCTGGTCCTTTACTTACTATAGCGTCTTCATTAGCATATCGATCCCATGATATTGGGGATTGGAAAAATAATACAAAATTAAAAAAGTGTGCGCTGCTGATTAATCCTATATTAATTGATTTCAATAAAGAAGAATGATTGAATCGTGTCTTATTAGTGAATCAAAACATCTGATTGAAAAGTAATCTCATTAATCATCATTAATTGGTTTAAGTGGAAAAGAAATTCTGAGATTATAATTGATATATTA
Organism: Galerucella pusilla; assembly: GCA_910591695.1. Classification (NCBI taxonomy): domain Eukaryota; kingdom Metazoa; phylum Arthropoda; class Insecta; order Coleoptera; family Chrysomelidae; genus Galerucella; species Galerucella pusilla. The sequence goes on along the minus strand of CAJUYI010001058.1, from coordinate 9,348 downwards.
ACAATGTAAATGCTTGTCTAGTGTCAGTCAGAAAACAGTTGGAATTAATTCAGTTTTGCGCTTTTATTTTTCATGGAAAAAATTAATCCTGTTGATAAATCGAAGTAAAAGTCGAGTATATTTGGTAAATTGTGCGGACTGTATAAAAAATTGTAATTTAACCCAGACAGCACCGTACATTCATAGAATATTCTTCAAACATTCCAAATTTATAAGATTATTCCGAATGTCCATAGTATATACATAGAATATGGCGAATATTATTATTCACATATTCAGTGAATCTTCATAAATTGGGATTAAGTGATATTCATTTACGTATGCTCATCATAAACTATTCTGGGATAATCAAAGAATATTGTATTGAGCATATTCATAGCATATTGATACCAAATAATCATGGAATATTTAATTATTTGACAACATATTGGACGTATCAGTGACAGCTGACCTTGAGTACAGTTTTTTGTCTGAAACATCCGATATATCATCTTAAGTATCGATTTAAAAAACAACACACAAGAACAATATAAAAGATACAAAAACCAAAGAGGGAAAGTCAAAGTTCTAATAATAAAAGCAAAACAAAATGCCTGGATAGATTTCGAGAACAAAATGGAAAAAGATAGTATGGGGAATCAAAAACTATATAAGGTTCTAAAATCGTTAAGAACAGAAACACAAATAAAAGAACTGTACATAAAAGATAAAAATCAAGAGATACTAACAAATGAAGCAGACATTATAGAAAGATGGAGAGAGTATTTTCAAAAGCTGTTAGATCAACAAACTCAAATAAAACCAAATAACGAACACGAAAAGGAAAATCAAAACGAAGAAGTCGAACGAACAAATCAAAACGAAGAAGTCGAAATACAGAGTATAAATTTGGAGAGCTGAAAAGAGTTGTTATAAAATTGAAAAATGGGAAAGCGCCGGGAGATGATAGAATTACAGCGGAAATGATTGAGAATTTAGGAAATATAGGACTGGAAGTGTTATTAGAAATTATCAATAAAGCTTGGAGTGATGGAAAAATTCCAGAAGAATGGGGAGTAGCCTTAATTACACCTATACACAAGAAAGGAGACCAGAAACAATGTCAAAACTATAGAGGAATAACCTTATTAAATACCGTTATGAAGATATATGAACAGCTTATAAACAACAGAATTGAACCAACTCTAGAAAATCAGCTTTCAGAGGCACAAAGTGGATTTAGACCAGGAAGAAGTACGCAGGATCACATGTTCACAATAAAACAATTAGAAGAGAAGAGACATTCAGAAAATAGAAACACATATCTGGCGTTCATAGATCTCGAAAAAGCGTTTGATACTGTACCTAGGGAAAAAGTATGGAAGGGGCTGAAAGAAAAGGGAATACACAGAAAAATAATTGGAATTATTCAAGATATATATGAAACACACATAAATTTTATCATAAGAAACAACATAAAATCAACAGGATTTAGAACCAACATGGGATTAAGACAAGGAGGGGGACTGAGCCGAAGCCGAAGGAGTTTTTGCAGATGATGTGGTGCTAATGGCAGGAAGTGAAAACCGATTACAAGAAAACTTGAATATATGGAAAGATGTTATGGAAGAAGAAGGCATGAGAATCAACAAAAATAAAACCAAAATACTCTCCTAACCTAACCTAACCTAAACAAAAATTTCTAACCAAAAAAGAAATCACCAAAGAGACAAAAGTAAAAGTGTATAATACAATATATCGACCAGTTTTAACTTATGGATGCGAATCTTGGACTCTTACAAGTAAACAAAAAAGCAAAATACAGGCAGCAGAAATGAAATACTTGCGAATAACATTTGGAACAACAAGAATGGACAAAATTAGAAACACAAAAATAAGAGAGGAATTAGGTGTCCAGCCCGTACTAAAATTTAAAGAACAAAGACAACTCAGCTGGTGGGGACATATTCAGAGAATGAATAACAATAGACAAGTTAAAAGGACATATGAGGCAAAAATACAAATAAAAAGAAAAAAAGGAAGACCAAAACAAACATGGAATACAATAGTGGGTAATATACTAAGATAGAGAGGTAAATCATGGGAAGAGGCGAGAACATTGGCAAGAAACAGGAAAGAATGGAAAAAATTTATATACGAGAATTAAATGCAAACCCGACACCTTGGGGTATAAGGGTATATGATTATATATATATATATAGTAAAGGTAAACTTTTTTCTTGGAGATTTAATTTTCGCTTCAGGTAGATCATATTGTGTTCATTTCATTTATATAACGTTACTGCCAATTGTGAAATTTAAATGAATGTAGGTACTAATACAGCCTCTGATGGTTTATTTTCAAATTTTTAGAGAAAATGGGCTAATGATAACTTTATGGATCTTGGTAGACTAAACATCGAAGTGCTGCGTTGATATAATTATTGGAGTTTAAGCATGGTTTTACGAAAGATATTTGAAGTGCGAAAATAATTATACTGTTATATTATCTAGTTTGGAAAAACAACATTCTGGCAGCTGTAATTATTAAAAGAGCGAAGATAATTCGAAATAACTCTCATAAAATACATTGTTTATGCAAATTTGTCCGTAAAAGTATCCAACTTTTTAGTTGGTTGTGATGTAAGATGAAATATTAACCATCAAAGATTTACGTCTGTTTATTTAATATTAATTGAAAATTATTTTTGATTTATAGTATAGTTGACATGTTAAACAAATCATAAACGAAATTATTCAATAAAAAATTAATTTTTTTGTCGTATTTGAGAACACATATTGAAAAAAATTGCTTATGACATGCTTAATTAATAGTATATAATAAATTATACTATCAATTTGACAGCATTTAAATATTTTAATTATTTTATTGAATGGAATAATAATTGTTTATTTATAAAGTAGAGTTTTAGTTTGTACTTTATTTCATTCATAAAATTATATAAGCACTTTTCGAAATATTTCATACCTTACAACATAGCACAAAAATCACTAAACACATAATTCACTACACTGATTGCGTCACAATAATATCCACATGCATATTATGCACCTAGTGATTATAGAATATTGTAAATTACCTTGTTGCTTCAGCATTGACATTGACCCATAGACCTGGAGAACCGTCAGCGACGTGAAAAGTAACAGTAGAAGTGCCGTGGTTATGGTTGTCGTGCCCATAGCACTGACATGTCTTCGATTGTTGACTGCAGGAGTCTGAAAATGTCCCCCGACGATGTAACACGCTCATCTCCTTGGAGGAGAGAGTGATTGCATTTAACTAACAATGAAAGTGGTCAATATTAGACGGAGGCGCCAAGTGAATGGCATTTCTATTGTTGATTTATAGTTCTCTTCACATTAAATGTTATTCAATTGTAAATTTGTAAATTGGAAATCTATCAATCATTATAAACGAATAATTTCATTGAAATTAATATGACGTGAGCTGAAAGTAGTTTTTATTCAATGAACTTGTTAACAAGAATATTTTTGGTTTTTAGACAGTGAGAGTGAAATGGGAAACATCACTATCTCGTCTTCGAGAGATATACTGAAGAACTTCCTAAATTCAATAGTTTCTGTTGAAAGTACCAAGAAACCTCATATTATTCAATATTTTTTAATATCAATACATTTTTGAATTCCTGAGAATTATCATTATAAACCAGTAGCCCATGACACGTGTAGGATTCATTATTTTAAATGGAGGCCGTTTTCACCATCGAATTAAATGTGAAAAACAAGTAGAATAAGACTATTGCCTAAGATCCAAACTTGCTAATAAAATATATACCGGGTGTCCCAAGTTATCGTATCCAGGCAATATCTCGCATTGAATGGCATTAGAGTATCCTCCTAATGGCTTATAAAACAATATTTCACATTTCAAAGCCCTGTGGTAACTACCCCTCACACTTTATTTTCAAATGGCACCCCCTGTATATTGTCATTGGAAATTGCGAGTCGTTCTATTTGGAATACAACGATAACACATACTTGGTATTTTTTCCAATTAATAATAACAAAGGCATCAATATTTCATGAAGTATTCATTTCAACTAAAATACCTCTGATGCAATTCAAAAAACGAAGTATTTTATGATTTAGAGGATCTTTGAAAGAACGTATTCGTGAAGCATCCCGTAGCGTTACACCAGCTATTATTCAGACTGAAAAACAAGACTTCTAACACGTTTTGCAGCTTGCAAGGATTCTGCAGGAAATAATTTTGAACACTTGCTGTAATTTTTTGTTCGTTTTTTGAATTGCATCGGAGGTATTTTAGTTGAAATTCATAATCCATGAAATATTGATGCTTTTGTTATTATTAATTTAAAAAATACCAAGTATGTGCTATCATTGTATTCCAAATAGAACGACACGCAATTTTTAATGACAATATACAGGGTGTGCCATTTGAAAATAAGAAGTTAGGGGTAGCTACCACCAGGGATGTCAAATGTAAAACATTTTTTTCATAAGTTATTAGAAAGGTGCTTTAATGCCATTCAATGCAGTGTTTTTATTTAACAATTATCTTGTCAAAAAGCGAGATATTGCCTGTATACTATAACTTGGGACACCCGGTATTTGCTGATGACATAGAATAACAGCAAGTAGTCAGGAAAACTAACAGCACAATATAGAAGTTTGGTCAAAATGTCTAAGAGGGGTCGATTACAACTGTTGGTCGATTTGAAGTGAAATGACGCATGAATAAGAATAAAAGACTATACAAGTATACACCCTTTACACTTAACTCTAGAAGAGGGATTAGCTTATATACTTCCAAATCCTAAACTTTATTGGAGTATGTTACTTAATTCTTCATGCAGCAGTAACTGGAGTAAGCGTATTTGGATTTACCTTATATATACACATGACATACCAGAACTAGAAGAAGCAGCAACGGAATATGATCAAGAAACACCCAGTGGAATTTTAGAAACAATTTGTTATAGGATACAAAAATGTAAAATTGACATTAATGAATATAAATCAGTAGAAATGATTGATAATATCTTTTACAAATAGTAGCAAAATGGCTTGCAGGTTCCATAGGAAAATGAAGCGAGATAACTTAGACTCTCTTGCCAAATCAGAACGGATCCTTGAAAGAAGAAACTCCATAAGGCACTACAGAACAAAGCTCTAATGTGTAACCTGGTGCTCAACCTATTTGTTTGTACAGTTCGTTCGGTGAATCTTTTCCCATGTATAAAATTATTCACATACTACTTTTTGTGGTACGTCTCTTTCCTACTCACAGAATCTAAACCCCCTAAATGAAACCGTTTGTTCCATTACAACATAATATAACAAACATATGATGAATGTCGGCGATAAGTTTAACGCGAATTTGTACGTTGACAGACCAAAGACTTTGTTTACATTTTTATTTCACATTTTTACTCACTTTTTTGCCCCTTGCATATAAATTTAATTTAAAAAACAGTTGTTATAACGACCCACTTACTCCCGAGTGTTCGAATTATTGTGGTAAGTGAAGATTATTTATCTACTTATTATTTATTCACTTCGCAATGAAAACTAACCTTAAATTGACATTTCATCATGGTTATGGATAGAATTCCATCAAACTGAATTGTTTGAAACATATTTTGCTTCCACCAATGTAGAAAATATTAACCTGATTTTCTGAAAGACCAGAACTATTTATGAATGATTTTTTTAAGAATAGGTATGCCTGGAAAAACACACATGAGCTGGTTCTAAATATGTTGGAGTATTTTGAGTTAGAAAAAAGAAATGGAGGACATATTCTTGGCAAGACAACAGCACTAAAAGTGTACGTAAACCAGATGGTGATGATGGTAAACGTTTTATAATTCTTCATGCTGGTTCTACCAAAGGATTTGTCCCAAGTTTATTATTCTGTTCAAAATCTAGAGTAGCTGATTAACATGGAAAAATGAACAATGAAATATTCATGAAATTGATAAGTACCTACTCAATTAATTCCCAACTTAGAAGAGCCATCTCTTATTGTTATGGATAATGCTCCATATCATAGTGTTCTTTTAGAAAAGCAACCTTCTACTAATTCGACAAAAAACGTGTGTAAAATTGATGAGTTACTACGAGAACATGGTCATGAAGTGCTGGGACTACGTCATATCATTGTGAATTCAACGCTATTGAATTAATTTGGGCAAATTGCAAGTCATATTACAATAAATAAATTAGTAAAGATGGGTATTCAGATAGCTTTGTTATAAATATGTGGAAAGAGGAACTGCAACAATGTGATCAACAAATTTGGGAAAAATGTGTTAGGCATACTCATGAAATTATAGGAAAGTGGTATGCCCGAGAGCAAAATATAGTTGATATTAGCATTCAACCAAATACCATAGATATAAATACTGGTGTCTTAAATATACATATTCAAAATAATTCTTATTTATTTTCACAACCCAAAAGATTTCTATTTTTCATTGTTGAACCGTATGGGTGAGACTGCCCAATAGTAATGGTTGCCAGCCATAACAATGAAAAGGCAATTCTGATTTGCAAAGTTTCTACTGAGGAAATTGTTATCAATTCTATCTCTTATGCAAGTAAATTTGCAGAATAACCCTATAAAACTCTGGAATACTAACAGTTTTTTCAAACTAAAGGTTTAGGTAGCATATCGCTAAATGGCTTTGAAATATTTACAAATATCTAGCTTCAATAAATAATGCACACCGTCATTTTAGCCACATCCTAATTAAAACATCAATCTACGTGTAATTTAATGTATTAATGTATTGCGTTTGTATATGAATGATGACGCATGGGAAAATATTCACCGAACCAACTGTATAATATACCATTGAGGGATGTTTTCAATCAAATAATAATGAAAAAATATATATGAAAAGTCCAAATTATTATCAATAATTATCAAATAATTTAGAACTTTGTTATTCACTTTTTCATTATCGTGGAATTAGAAGCAGGTAGTTCCATTTAAAAAATAAATATGATTAGAATTCACTCTAGCTTAGGGTCCAAACATTAAATACCATTAAGAGATTGAGACATTCAAACCAAATGAGCTTGTGCCGTGTTTTGTTGAAAATCAGATATTACTGACCATAGGGAATAAGAACGTTGGTAAATGGTTTTTGGTAGGAAGAGTAGCTAGATTTGAAAATAGTCAACTGTTTATTGAATGTGAATCTTCAAGATCAGTTTCGATTATATAAAACCCGCAGTTCTAAATTTGGGAAGATTCAATTCCATTTGTGCCACTAGCTGTGTGAAAATTCATTACATTGTTTTATTCCAATTCGACGTAAAATTTCACTTCAGTAGTATATATTTGAAGAAGCACGTTCTAAACATTTGAGATTTGAAGGGTAGCATCCAAAATTTCCTCAATAACATTCTTTATATACTTATAGAGAAAGAAAAACCGCCCTTCAGTTCCTTTTATATAATACACTTAAACGCGATTAGAATATTTAAAAGCTTGTGTAGTGAAGGAACCGAGATTTCGTATGCAATATTCGATTTTCGCTAGTGCTTATAACTTGGATTATTTACATTTCAAATCTACGTGAACCAAATTCTAACAACATTCTCAGGAGCACACCTTTTATGATTTTCCGCTTTGTAAAGTATTAATTTGTCTCGGCTATGATTTTAAAATTTTTCAAATTGCCGTAGCCGTTCGAAACCTGAATACAAAGCCAGATTACTATGATTAATATTATAATATACACGGCGTGTGTTATTTAAATTGAAGATAAGAAAACTTAAAGTAGAACTAGGATACAAGAACCTGAAAACCTAACAACGCTTGGCATCGAACTTATTCAACTTTAAGGGGCATCTACCAAACTCGACCCTGCACAATTATGCTTTGTATATTTTTTTGTTTCCCTACGTCCTCACGTTTAAGTTCACATAACGAAAATTTTATTAGAAATATGAAAACTTCGTAACATGTAGGTAGCCAAGCGGTCCAAGCGGATTTTGGTTCTCGTACTACTCTATAAGCTTCGTCAGTACTGAACTGGGAGACCGCCGAGACCGGCGAGCGTTGAACGGCACGCGACTACCGAAGAGACAATGTCAGTCATAGAAGGATAGAAAAGCGAGCGATGGATTTTCATCCGATATTTTAGTGGTAGCAACCGAATTTCAATAAAGAATTGTACGGTCATGAGTAATTTGAGGATTCTGAGATTTTTATATAGTATTCATAAAGCTTCAAATTAGACTTCTTATCAATCAGTTTTTCCATTCAATCCATATTTAATTCTTTACAAGAGCTCAAACTTTGCTTAATATGTGTAATTACCTCATGATTCGTATTTTTTTCAACAAAATTTGGTTAGCATTTCAAAGTTTTTATCCGATGAGAACTCTTAGTTCAATATTAATCTTCATGATATATTTTTTTCTTAATTTTCAATACATCCATTACCTCAAAATTCTTTGCCAGAAATTCTTCGATATTTTCTCAAATCGCTGCCGATAGATTCCCCTTAATATGCGATCTATGTTTTTATCAGATCTAAATACTAGCAGACGATCTGATACTGATACATAATAGGTGATTATGGAATATATGTCTAACTAACTAAAGAGTATGTAGACTTTTTATAGCCTAAGCAAGCTAGCAATAAACCTCCTAAAATAATTCAAGATCATCTGATCTTTTCCCTTTAAAACCAGTATATCTCATATTCAGGCTCTAAGATTTTATCACTTGGAAGTCATCTTCTCAGCTTTATCCCTGTTTGGAGAACATGCAAACTACGCGTCTCCTTTCAGCTTTATTTTCTATGAATGAGTTTCTTTAGAGTTTTGAATTTTGGTGTATTGGACTAGGTTCCTAAAAATATTGTATCCGAATAATTGATATTTCACACTTGTGATTCGTGGTGGAATAAACTAATTGTCTGAAAATCAATATTCTTAATGTATTTTACCGCGGAAATAAAATTTTTGGAGTGTCTTTAAATAAGAACGAAGAAGGTGCCGGTAGGTCTTCTCCCATCGTCTGTCGACAAATCAACAAGTGTGGAACTTCCAGTAATTCATTGATAATAATTTTAACACCAGATTTAATAATTAATAAGTGTCGTATCTAATAAGAATCTGGATCACTGCATGCACAGTCTTTTGGAGTGAAACAGTTCATTGGAGTACAAATATTATATAGGTACATTTTTCTCACTCAGATAGTTTTATTTATTTTACAGAAACGTTAAGTTCCTTTTTTCTTTTAATTATCTGATTAAAAGTAAGCTGACTTTTAAATTCGATATTGTTTCTAATTTTCTTTTAGAAAAGAAAATTAGTGGCGCTCTAAAATTTCTTTTTCTT
>CAJUYI010001057.1:60729-71586 GCA_910591695.1 Galerucella pusilla | reverse complement strand
TTTGGTTTACATAGGGAAAAAAAGTGTACCAGTTTTATATGACGCGGGTTGTACCAACTAATCCAAATCTCCTATTATAATGGTAGAAAAATGTAATCATCTTGAAAGGTATTCATGATAAGTATGAAGTATGATGAACAATAATAATTTCACTTCAAATTTCTATAATTATCCAACCAATTAATAATTTGATGCCTTAATGTGAAACAATAGCAAGCCGCACATTTTCCAAAATCTATTTTAGGTACTATGTAATAGAATAATGCAATAATATAACAAGCCACATGACAGAGGGTTTAACTTTTTGTCAATAAATGTTACCATAATCCAGAAATCATGTTGTTGCAACTCTCTACTTTTCAGATACTATTTGTGTTGAATAGTGACAAGCCACAGAAAATGGCAGATACCGATTAGTTCGTGCTGTAGTGTTTCGCTATAAAGTTAAGGAATGAGCAGTTTTAGTGATGATGTTGAATCACCCGTAGATGACAGTGACTTCGATAAGGATTATGGTCCTAGTGACAATGAAAATCAACCTAATAATCAGCAGGTAAGCTTTTTTCTAAATAATGTGGCTTGTCACAGTTTTGCACTTGAGCATTCTAATGTAAAAAATTAGTATCTTGTTATACTATTGCATTTATATTCTAGGAGTCTGATGTAAATGAAATGGCGAGTGAAGATAGTGAGGGCCCAACTACGACAAAAAGATATAAACCTAATTCCCCCAAACGAACTACCAAAAGCAGGTGGAGACAAGAGAATGTAGACAGAGATTTTGTTCTGATCGAAAAGCGCCACAAAAAGTATGCCCTGAATGCTTCCTGAATTGCGCCCAAAATACTTGGAACCAATAAAAATATTAAAAAAGAAACTAGATAATGTCAAATCATTACTACCTTCTGTGCCTTCTGTTCATCATGAATTTTTCTCTAATTAGGTTGACTTTAATTGTAACATTTTGTGTATTTATATGTCAGATGTAGATTACACATTATTTGGTGAAATTATCCCGTGATCGTAGGGAAAATACATTACTCGTGCGAAAGTGATTTTTCACACTCGTGTGATTGTCGCACTCGGCTCATGCCTCGTGCTACAATATTTCCCACTCGTGTGCAAACTGTCACTTTCCGCACACGTTATGTAATATACTATAATCTTGACAAAATGTAATAGTGTCAAAGATAAACACAGAAGTTGAGAAAAATCTGAAAGGCTTAATCAGTTTCTTTGCATCCTAATAATCTGTTTGGTTATAGAATTATTACCTTTATATTGAATCGATTTATATTCTTGACAGATTTCTTTATTACTGCTCTTGGCTCTGCACGTATTAAAATTTTTCAGCATTTAATCCATGCAAAATATTTTCGCTACTTCATACATGATTATATAATAACAGTGGCGGTACTTAAGAATTTTATTTAACAACCAAAAAAGGAAAGATATTGGGCACCTTCGTAACCCTATCCCTAGTTTCTCGGGTTTAGTGTGATAACACCCTATTCTCAACCAATACTCTGTACACAGGTTCTTCACCGATTGGCTGTAAAAACTTGGAATATATCAACCCCAAAAGATTTTTGAGGCTTTCTACATGGACTTCACTAAGAACAAACATGCAACCCTATGTACGCCATTGTTTCATGTGTGGAGAGATTGGAGCAAGCCAATCTCATACATAGAACGATAAAAATTTTCTCGGATGACAAAATGGCTTTGAAAGCACTTAGCTCTCACTGTGTAACGTCAAAATTGGTTTTAGACTGCCAAAAAAGACTCTCCTCAATAGGAGAACTCAATAAAGTATTGCTGGTCTGGATCCCTGGCCATTCTGGCATGGATGGAAACGAGAAGGCAGACTCTCTTGCAAGGAAGGGAGCTGCACGTGTTTCTATCGGACCAGAACCTACAATTGGCATCGCAATAAGTTTTGCCCAATTAACACTGAATACCTGGACAGTAAGAAGAGCTTTAGACTTCTGGCATAATTTACCAGGATTGGTTCATTCGAAGGCTTTTATGCATCTTTCGAAGAGTGCCTCCGAACAAATTTTAGACTAAAGCGGACTTTCCACTTATGCAACTACGCATGCAATTACGCATGCAGCATGACAACGACAAACGGATGCAACTGTGCTTACCATTCGGGTCTTGCCTAAACGTTGTTTTCATTTACACCTCTATTTTTCAAAAGATATTGCCTCTCTTTATGTCGATATTTGTTTAAAACTTTGATGTTGGTTGTGTTGCTCGTCATGTCGAATTAAATAGACATTGTTGCAAATGCTGCTGGAGTAGCAATTATTGTTAATGATGTTAAAGTGGAAAAAAGAAAACGAAGAAAGCCTTCATGCTGGATAAACCCTTTTCTGCAGAGGAGACAATAAACTTTCAGAATTGTAAGTGAAATAAGACTGGCACAGAACTCGCTCTTTAGAAACTTTACTCGGATTTCGCCGTATGATTTCGAACTTCTTTTGACTTCGGTTGGCCCAGCAATATGCAAAAAATACATATTTCCGTGAAGCACTTCCAGAAGCTACAAGGTTGGCAATATTTTTGAGATATATAGCGAGCGGTGATACATTTGCAAGTTTAATGTACACCTTTGAAGTCTGCAGCGGAAATTATAACAAAAAAAACGTTAAAGAATCAGGAATACGCACGTGTCTCCCGCTTCCAGATCGAACGATTTGCGTCTACCTGCAACTTCCTCGTTCGCAACTTCCTCGTGTGCAACTAGTTTCGGCATGCCTCTCCCTTTGCGTCTACGTGCCTCTATCGTGCAACCGACGCACGCGTCTGTATTGCACTCGTAGTTGCATAAGTGGAAAGCCCGCTTTTAGCAGACATGACCTACGTTGTCTAACAGACCCTTTAACAGGCCACTGTCATCTGCATAATCATTTGTTGAAACTTGGACTGTCGGAAGATCCGACTTGCCGTCTTTGTCTGGAAGGTGATGAAACAGCAGAGCATATTATCTGTGCCTGTCCTGCCGTGGCTCGAATCAGGTATCTGACGTTTGACAGGGTCTCTCTCTCTCGCCATCGGACCTGAAATATCATTCACCAAATAAACTAATTGGCGTTGCTAAGAAGCTGAATTTGTTTGGTGAAATCTGAGTACGTGTGAGCCACAATAGTCTCTTACGAGTCGTAGTGGAGGGCCTTATATATGCCTTATATATACCGCGACAGACAATGAATGACAGACATTGGCATACAATGTTTGTTATCAGTGAACGGTCTACCCTAAAAAGTATGATACTATTATTTTGACATCTTACAATTTTCAACTTAATAATTTTTGCACGTCACTGTATTTGAAAATTCATTCTTACGTCCGAAGTTGAGAATGAATATATATGAGTAATGTTGGTGCTCCTGTACATAGCTTTGCTGGCTGTTGTCCTGAGTTGGCAAGACCACCGGCTTAGTCCGGACAGCTCAAATGTCCTTTGACCCCGATCTCATTACAAAACACACACTAGATCCATTGAAATATTTGGAACCCATATATCTTGGATGAATACTGCCATTATTTTGATAATGAAATAAGACATATAGGCCAGACGGTAGGGGTAACAACTACAAGTAATTTGTTTTCATAAGTACCTTAAAGTATGTAGATCAATATAAAAAAAAGTTTACCAGTCTATCGATTTCCCAAATTAGAAAAAAAAAATCACAAAACTTTTTTTTTCGAAATTTTTCAATATTTCGCTATGGGAGGAAGGTAGAGAAAAATAAATAATACCACCGTGTAGGGAGAGTGTTTTGCAACAAAAAAGGTTTGTTGCGTTTCTTTCGTCCGAGCAATGGTTTCTCCGGAAAAAATTCGGTAAACTAAGTATGTACTTCGCATACGCGCGACTCTATTTTCTGAAGCGCCGCGGAGTACATTATGAACTATGGTACAGTTATAATATAGATATAAATAATTGTGATAAGGCATTTTGAAGAGCGAAGTATCAGCTTTAAGATGGCATTTTTTTTGTTACAGCACATAATAATTTTTAGCAAATTACTCATATATAATATAAATATTATATTCTAATCAAAAACCAAGAATCTCAATAAAAAATATATTATATAATAAAGTGGCATTGAAACAATTTTTCGAAGGATGGAAACTGTTACTTAGGAGGTCTGTTCCATAGATAAAATTTACGGATAATTAATTTTTCCTAATTACGAAATATGGCACTTTCCATTATCTTGTAAGTTTTAGGAATCTTGAATTTACAAGAAAATATGGGTTTATTGAATAAAAAAAAGTATTAACTTGCAAGTCATAAGTTATAAGAAAAAGCTGAAACTTCTAAGTAGAAGCTAATACTTATTTTTATTTGAATAAAAACTAGTACTCTCTCGAAAGTAAATACTGGAAAAGTCTTTTGAATTTTGAGTGATTACTTATAAGTACTCACTTATATTTACAAGTGTTTACTTTTTGACAAAGATGTTTCAACCTTGTGTCCTAGAATGGAAAACCTTTGCTTCACTTGTCCAAAAACTCTCTCAATTACCACTCTTTCCTTGGGGTGAGTGATATTGAATAATTCTTCAACTCGGTTTTGAGGATTTTTAAAAGGTGTTAATAGCCAAGAAGCAATTCCATATCCGCTATCTCCGAGAAGGCAGAAATTACCTCGAAATCTTGCCACATTTTTATATACGGAACTTTGTTTCCAAATTCTGGAATAGTGAACACTTCCAGGCCATTGAGCGTCTACACTTGTGATCAATTCATTAACATCACAGGTTACTTGCACATTTATGCTAGCAAATCCTTTTCTGTTAATAAAACCATCGCCATATTCTGGTGGTTTTTTAATTTGAACATGAGTGCAATCTACAGCACCAATGACTGTAGGAATTTGCAATCGATTCGACCATTTAATTCTTGCTTTTTCCATGGCATCTAAATTAGATGGGAATTTTATCCAATGGTGGGCCTTTTCTAATGAACAATCAGCTGCTTCACTTATGGTTTTGCATTTGGATGAACGACAAAATATTCACCAATACCTGTTTGAAATCTGGTATCACTAACATATCGTAGGAATATCTCCATCTTTTGCCGAGATGCAAGTGCACCTCCTCTGGATTCATCGTTTCTCTGGTAAAAAATAATCCGAAATATAGTCTACACTTTCACTTTCAGAACGCAACAAGAGCTTAGATTTGCTTGGGCTGATGCTTCTTCTCTTCCTATAGTTCTTCCTGCTACGAACATTTATGAAGTCCACCATGTTTAACAATATACTAGTACCTACCGTAGGAAAAAAAGGTGCTTTATAGGAACCTTAAAAATCGTCAAGTTATAACTTACTAATTTAAGACAGATCTTATTTTTATTTAAATAAAAATAAGCCAGTACTGGAAAAATCCAGAAACCAGAAGAGTTTGCTTATGGCCATAAGTAATCCCTTTTACATGAAGTAGTCACTGACCTTTTATTCAATTTATACTAAGAAAATACTTAAATAAGAGGAAGTAGAAGCCAATACTATTTTTTATTCAATAGACCCATTAAGTACTGTAACTTTGATAAAACTCGAGTAATTTTAATGGGGTTTGCATAGAAATGTTGAAACTTCTAAGATAAAGAATATATAATTACAAAGTTAATTAATTCACATACATTTTTGGATTCATTGATTTTTTGTATTATAAGCGAAAATAGCAATTTTTATAGATTCGGGTAGGAATCTTCTTTATTTTTTCAAAATAAAATTTGATACTCCTGTAATGTAAAGATGAATATTCAACGAACAAAATGTTTATACCTTTTATTTATTATTCACAACTTTAACTCTTACCAAAGATTGAATAAAATTGCTGATTGAATATCTATATTTTTTACTGCCGTGCAGCAGAATCGCGCGGATGCGGAACACATACTTAGTTTACCGAATTTTTTCCGGACAAACCATTGATCGAACGATAAAAACGCAAGAAACCTTTTTTATTGCAAAACACTTCCCCTACACGGTGATATTTTTTATTCTTCCCCACCTACCTCCCAGCGTGGAATATTGAAAAATTAAAAAAAAGTTTTTTATTTTTTCTTATAATTTGGGAAATCGATAGACTGGTAAACTTTTTTTTGTATTAATCTACATACTTCAAGGTACTTATAAAAAGAAAATCAGCCGTATTGCTAATTTCTTGTACTTTTGGTCTAAAATGCCATACCGACTGGCCTAATATTATTGTCGGTCATTCCTTTGATTCTTGTAGTTGATATTAACTGAATTTGTAAAAAAAACAACAAAAAACTGAGTACACATTCAATAAATTACAGATAAAACTTCTGTGGAGCATTTTATCATCCAAATTAAATCTTAATCTTCAACCTTGCTACTTCCACCTTCATCTAAACCGTCTAAGATTCAAAAATCCCTCGTAAGTATTGGTATTGGTATAAATAAAACAAATTATAAGTAACTGTATATCGAATGAAGTATAATTTTCAAAGACTAAAAGCAAATATGTCGAAAGAATAGCAAATGTAACCGCAGAAGCAGTTATCAGCGATGATCGTCATAGAGGTTCAGTCACCCAGCATTGTTTTCTGTGTATATTTACTGATGCCGTTCACCGATTTACGACTAGATCTTTGTCTGACGGGCGCATCTCTTCGCATAACAGTTGTAACGATAATCAACCCTGCTTTATTAATGGTCCATCACCGGCTCTTTATTGGCAAAAGTTACTTAGGCCAGTCAGAACACCCAGACTCGGACAACAGTCAATCATAGCATTCACAAGATCTCCACTTTCTGCAAATTATCATTATTTTCAAGTAAACAACATTCCCAAATCAACATTTGGATCTGGATCTGTGGAGTAGGGAGGGTGAGTGTAGGCTCACAGCACTTAGGCCTCATGTGACCCATTGTTCATCCTCCCGAGAAGTTGTTCTCCTAGGTCATCGTCTATCCTGTCCTTCCCAGGAAGGTGGACAGGTCACTGGGAGACATCTCCTTTATATCGGCAGGTGTAGGCCAAGACTCACCGTGTGTTCGGTTCATCTTCTTGTTCACACATCCTGCATAGGGGTGTGTCCACTAGCCCCATAGTATGGAGGTGTTTCCTCAGTTGACAGTGGCCAGTCAGAAATCCTTCTGTTAAACGTAGGTTTTTCCTGGTCATAGCCAAATATTTCTTCGTCGCCAGCTTCCCAGGGTCGCCCAGGGTGATCCTAGCAAGACTGCATCCTTTGATTCCATCCCATCTCCTAAGGTATTGAGCATGGGTGTAACGTTTGGCTGGTTCCGTAATTGTCGAAGTCGTTAGGCAATAGGTGTCACTGGGTCCTAGAATTTTTAGTCCAGCCGCTTTCCTGGCTAAAGAATCGGCAATGCGATTTCCTTTACTCATGTCGTGCCCTTTAACCCACCTCAGGATAACATTGTTATCTGCCGAGGCGCTAGCTAAATCTTGGTGGCACTCGCACTAGCCCACTACCCCTGATATAACAATTGGATCATCAGTGGTTAGAGGCATATCCACGACGAATTACAGTCAGTGAAAGTTTTATTAACTAAACTGTGACAATACTGACGAAAGGACTAACAATAATGAAGAATACTTGGTGGTTCATGTTTAGATCTAATATCTGGTCTAGAACGATCTCCAAACGTGGACAATAATGGGCAGACTGTCGAGTTAATTCACCTGATGACCACCTTTCAAAAGTTCAAAAGTTACTGGCCTAGAAGTACAAAGACAACCACAACCACGTCGAGTAGCAAAAGAGTGCAGGAAGCCAACAATTACCCGACCATCCGACAAATTAATTGTTGACTGGTTCGTCACAATTCGGTCGTAAATCTTTTTGGTTCAGTTTCAACTTCTGCGTTCATTCAATGCAGATTTGTCTCCCTTCGGGCTTATGCCATAACTGATAACCGATATACTTCTTTACCTTACTGGGGGGTTATTGTATTGTAATATGTACAAACCTGAAGTGCAGTTATACGTGTGACTGGCGAAAAAATTATTGTGATTTCATCCATATTTATTTGGGTCAAATATACAGTGTGGAAACCACTTATGGAATAAAATTCTTTGTCATTATTTTAGAAAATTATAAAAAATTCCGAGACACGTCAACTTTACAGGGTGATTCATGCAAGTATGCCATAGTCGGTGTTTTTTTTTTTAATGGAACACCCTGTATATTTGCATAATTTTGAAATCCTCTTAATGAACCGATTCCAACAAACTAAATAATGTATGGTCAATTATAAATTATACATGGTGAAATTTTAAAATTAATAATTTATTACACTTGAAATATTTTAGCTAAATATGGATTTATCAAAAATACAAACTAACTACTTATTAGACGTATTTGTATATTAAACAAAACCTGCTACGCCCATGAATTTTATCATAAATACCTAAAAACGCCAATAATTAGACAAAGTCGGTAAATAATGTGGATTGTTTTCTATTCTGTATGTTGTTGATGTGTTGAAAGTTTATACTGAAAAAGTAAAATCTTTGTCAAACTTTGGAGTGGAAATGATACCACCATCACAACTACTGAAGATCCCTCCAGATAAACTCGTGGTCTATATAGAAGACAGGAATCTTCTGGAATGGAAATAGGTAGATAACATGGGTAATGGTACAAAGATTCAGTGCAAGCGTATGAATGAATGTAAGCTCGACTGACTTTAAAGATGACGCAGCCTCCATATGAGGCTTCCATAGATGCTTGTCTAAGTGTAGGCACTCAGGCACAAAATACACACTTTTCTTAACTCCAGCAGCATTCATTAACTGCTAATATTTATATTTATCTGATTATTGATTTTGTAAAAAATTAAAATCAAACACCTTTCCATTTCCCACTTGAATATACACATTTTTATCACTGTCGTTAAAATTTTTATGATTTATTGTATCTAAAGACGGCAGAGGAACAGTAAACGTCAGTTCTCATTGTGAAATATGCTACCATAATGCCGGAATATAAAAGTTATAGACAATGCTTGCGAGACATATGGTAAAAAAATAATGAGATCCTAAATAATGGAACACAGAATGATGTAGCATTAAAACTACTCGTTAATATGATGTCGGATGTTCGGTTGTTTCGTACTGAGCTCCATATTTCAGTCAATTATTGAATGATTATATAACAGGTATGGACTACAAACGTTAATACAACAGAAGTTTGTGATTTTTAATATAACCAAATACAACCGCATGATTGAATGTCTTAATACTGTAACTCAAGGAACAGGGAGGTGGTTATAGAGGCAAAGAAATGGGTTGAGGTCAGAGGAATTCTGAGGGATGTGGGAAGGGTAACAGGAGTTAGGGCGGTGGAAGCGAGAAGGGGAACAAAAACCATTAAGATGGTGGGGATAGACCCGTGGATTGAAGATGAAGTGGTGAGAAAGGAAATAGAGGAATTGATTGGGGAAGGGACAAGGGTGATGACAGTGGTGAGTGGGAAGAACGGGATGAAAATGGCGGCGGTGAGGGTGGAATGGGTTAAAGCGGAAGCATTACTGGAAAAACGGGAGATTAAGTTGGACTGGGATAGGGTAAATATCGTAGAGGGGAGAGAGGAGGGTGGATGCTTTGGATGTGGAGTGAAGAGTCACCAGGTAGCTGGGTGTAATGCCAAGAGAGTGGTGGTTGGCTGTGTAAGAGCGTGGAGTACTTGGCCAAAGACTGTCGGCAGGCCTTCCTTTGAAGGGAATGTGGGGAAAGAGGACACAAGCCAGGGGAGACAGAATGTAGTAGGGGAAGGAAAAACATGTGAGGTACCCTCTGGACCGCTCAGAGTGGAAGAGTCTGAGCAAATAGGAGGAAGGAGAAAGCAGACCGCGGGAAGCAAAATATAGAGGATGGATGGAGGGTGTAACAGATGAATCTAGTGGAGAGCATGATTAGGAAAGAGAAAGGGAGCAGATGACGGAGAGTGTGTGAAGGACCGTCGCCCGTATGCTAGGGTAGTGATTCCGAGGCGGGAGTAACGGCGAGCTTGACTATTGGATTACGATAAGCCCCTTGCCAGTCAGTGTCGTACCTTTAATTAGTTTTTATGTCAAACGCCAACAGAATTGGGGGACAACTAGTGATTCGCCTATGTAAAGAGCATTTATATGTCATGCAAGAGCTGAAGTGGGAGGTAACATTGAAAATGAGTTTGTGCGCATGAGGGCGGGCTCGCCATTACATTTGGCGCTTGCTATACATCCTTTGAAGAAACTTTCCATAACTCGTGGAAGAAGGGATGAAAGGAAAGTTTGTACAATATTACTATTTTGATGGTTCATGTGCCTAAAAGACTGGTAGCATTGAATCCTTCTATGCTATGATGAGAACAATATTGTTAACTAAAAAAGTGGAATTGTTGAGTTCACCTCTGTAAAAATATTCCGATCCGTTCGGTAATTGATACAATTCATTGTAAAGGACAACGGTAGTATGAAGGTCCCTTAAACAATAGAAATGAAAATAGGCGTGATATGGAATTGGAGCATAAAGATGTCGCTCATGCTTCATTGTTCGGTTGAAAAGTAAATCGGTTTGTTTATACAGGATATTTCATAATTTCAGTAATAATTTGTAACAAAAATACAATACATATGGGATATTCAATAGGATGAGCCATTAAAATGATGATTATTTAATAAAATCAATCATAGTTGAGCTAAAAAAGCTGTACAGAGTGTTCCAAACTATGAATAGTCTCCCAATTACACCCCTAAAAGCAGCTAGATCAGGAGTATGTTCCGGAAGGGTTGTTTTCGGCATTTTTGAACTATAGGATTTCTACGATAAAAATACGATTATGTCATTTTTAGTTACT
>CAJUYI010001057.1:34952-55729 GCA_910591695.1 Galerucella pusilla | reverse complement strand
GAGGTGGTACCGGCGAAAGGACGGCTCCGAAGGGGAAAAAAAAAGAATGTCACCCCAAAATAAATACATAGGTATATACATACATATGTTATTGTTATTAGCGTAATTCACATAAAATTTTCAAATTTACATAATATATAACGAGATTAAACTCTCATTTTGAATGACACAAGCCATGAAAGTGAATAACTACATCTTGTTCCAGTGAATCATGCAAAAAACCACACACAAAGTGCATATATACACATCCGCATTTCTGCCATTGTTTATTATTATTATTATTATGATGAGCGCTAGCTCATATGCAGAATACAAAGTGTACCTTTGAACTATATAAAATGTATCATCTCAATTTGTCGTTTACATATATATACATGCGATTATCTTGATGGTGCATTTTGTTGTGTCTACCGATAAAAAGTCCAACCTAGATTGTATTCGGATAAATTATTTTAAAAATTGCACGGTTCCCACGCATGCAAATCTAAACGGCTTCAATTTAAACGTAACTGTTACGAGAATGAGGTTAAAGTTTGATGGATATACCAGGGTCGGGTTGAACTAAAACTACTTATTACCGCGATTGGTAAATTCGCTTAGTCACATCTAATACTTGATAAATTGCGTTATCGGTAATTTTTTTCCTAATTGCAATACCATCAATTCATATTTACAATGATCAGATGAAACTTTCGTCTTAGAGTCTTCGGTCAGAGGCTTAGAGTCCTCGGAACCTCAGCCTTAAGGCTTTTTGTTAGTTGTGACTTTTATATGAAGAGACCCTTCTTTGTATCTGTAAAGTAGGGAGGGTGAGTGTAGGCTCACAGCACTTAGGCCACATGTTATTGTTACCCATTGTACATCCTCCCTGTCCTTCCCAGGAAGGTGGATAGGTCACTAGGAGACATCTCCTTCATATCGGTAGGTGCATGAAGGCCAAGACTCACTAAACACACGCTCTCTTATCGACTATAGCTCCGGACAGTCGCATAAGACATGCCTGACAGTTTCATCTCCCTGTTCACACATCCTGCATAGAGGTGTGTCCACTAGCCCCATAGTATGTCATGTAAATACAGCCCGGGACAGTTTACGGTTCTTGAAATAAGTCAAATCCACTTAAAAAGCACACAAGAAGACTGAATAATACACAAATTCACTCGAATATGATATAAACGAAAGATGGCATGCAAATGGACTATTCTCCATTCTATTCCAGTAAAATATAAACCAAAACTCGAGAGAACGCTGAAAACAATCTAAAACACATAATTCGACCTTATTTCATCCAAATACTCTCGATAAGTCAAAAAACCCTCAAATCCACTTAAAAAGCACACAAGAAGACTGAAGAATGCAAAAATTCACTCGAATATGCTTCAAAACGAAAGTTATCTTGCAATTGGACCATTTTCTATTCTATTTCAGTCTGGTGTTTCCTTAGTTGACAGTGGCCAGTCAGAAATCCTACTGTTAAACGTAGGTTTTTACTGGTCATCGCCAAATATTTCTTCGACGCCAGCTTCCCAGGGTCGCCCAGGTTGATCCTGTCAAAACTGCATTCTTTAGTTCCATCCCATCTCCTAAGGGATTGAGCATGGGTGTATCCAGTATCCCTTGTAAGGCTCAACAGTCTTTTTACTGGGTCCTTATTGGAAAATTCTTCCTTGGATGTTCTATCCCTAGGAGTCTACATCTCCAATGGGATAATGCTTCACAGTCAAAGATAATGTGAGAGGCTGTTTCCTCCTCTTCCATGCACTACCGTCAAATATGTTCCTCCCCATATATGCCGATTGAATGCCTGTACTTCCTCAGGGTACAGTGACCAGTGAGTAGTCAGCTTCCCCGAGGGTTTTTTTGAACAGGAGTTTGCTGCGTTCCTGTTTTTGTACGTGTCTCCAGTAGGACTGATGTTTAGTTTGAGTCTACCGAGATATACAACCTCGTTTTTGATATTCTGAATACTGGTTCAGGACCAGTTGAAGCAGTTTTAGACCCTAGCTTTGCCAGGATATCTGCCTTTTCATTTTCTGCAATATTCCTGTATCCCAGGACCCACTTAAGAGTTACTCTGTTGTGGTTAGCAAGGGTTAGTAGTTTTTGTAGACAGTCCCAGACCAGTCTCAGATGTATATGCACCTATCTTGCTGACTATAGTTTGTTCTAAAGAGCACATAGAGTATTGGAATGCAATAATCCTTTAACAATAAGGTGTTTTATCGGAAATTACAATAATTTAATTGAGAAATGCCACAATTTTTAGGTTTATAAAAGAAAACTTGTGGTGGATAGCTTTGAATATAGACTTTTTCTGTGATTATCCAATTGGGTATATTTTGATTCGACAACATACTTCAAAAATACGATTCAATTTGTTTGTCTAATGTGTAAATGGAGATTTAGGTATTCATTGAAAGTCAAAATAATATTAGTTTATGTCTACTTAGGGAGAAAATTAAGATGAAGTCATATCTCCTTAGGCGACTTGTACTACTGAAGAAATCTCACCAATGTCAATATTCAATTATTCTTTTTTTTATATTAAGTGGCTGTGTTTGTTTTCGTTTCGATCAACTTGAAAATACTCGCCTACTGGGTACATTATTGTTACCATTTGTCAATGTTAGAAGAGTGTTTATTTGTTGGTGTGAAATTCATTTGGATTTTTAAATGAACCAATTCCTCTACACAGCTGTGTTTATTTTGATAATTTAATAATGAAGATAATAAAAATGCACTTGTATATGGTAATGAGTTGATTTTGTAGGTAACTGTTAAAAATTTTTGTATTTAAATTAAGTGGTTTTTATCAGATCCGGCTTCAGAAAACACATTGACATGCAAAGGAATTTCTGGCAAAAACATAACAATCTGCACTGATAGTAGACAAGCTCCATTAGCCTTGAACAGACAACGTGTTATCTGGGCTATCTGGCCAAGATTTAGCTAACGCCTCGGCAGATAACAATATTATCCTGAGGTGGGTTAAAAGGCACGACAGGGGTGAAGGTAATCACATTGCCGATTCTTTAGCCAGGGCTGGGCGGCTGGGCTAAACATTCTAGGATTTCTGACTGGCCACTATCAACTACGGAAACACCTCCATACTATGGAGGACACACCTCCATGCAGGATGTGTGAACAGGAAGATGAAACTGTCAGGCAAGTCTTATGCGAGTGTCCGGAGTTATCGTCGATAAAAGAGTGTGTGTTCGGTGAGTCTTGGCCTACACCTGCCGATATAAAGGAGATGTCTCCTAGTGACCTGTCTACCTTACTGAGAAGGACAGGATGGACGATGACCTATGAGGACAACTCCTCGGGAGGATGTTCAATGGGTCACATGTGGCCTAAGTGCTGTGAGCATACACTCCCTATTGTACAGAACACATTGACATTGATGCAAAAATGAGGCTGTTACAAAATTGACATGAATGAATTAGGTGTTAAAATGCAATTTGGTTCATTATTATTAGTAAGCATTTCCATAACATTAAATTTAAATAAATTTTTGGCACAACAGCAAAACAGCCCTTTACGATATACAACCATTAATCGGCTGTCTCTCCCTCGATTTCCTAACCAGGAGAGAAGCTGCTGTCATAAGACGATTGCGGATCAACCATACCAGATACACACATGGTTACTTGATGTCTTCTGAAAACCTTCCCGTCTGCCGTCACTTCCAATAGTGCTTTAACCGTTAAACATATTCTCACAGACTGTCAGGAGTAAACCATTACATACAAGCGCCTAGACCTAACACCAAACCTGAGAGAGCTTTTAAACTGCACCGCTGAAATCCCTAAGACATTGAAATTCCTCAAATCAACTAACCTCTACCACAAAATATAAACTAGATTGATATTTTACCGAGTATTTTACATGTTTTATGTTTTAAGATAGTGTATGTATTTATAATATGTCTTTCTGTCTTTTGTACAGTGCCAATGGCCATAGTTGTCGAGGCACTTAAATTCTAATAAAAAAAATATATATATATATAAATACAGTTATAGTAGATATTTGCCGAATGATAATGTACAAGGACAAGGAATATTGGGGAAGCGGCAAAATTGTAAAAAGAGTACTCTTTACACTAATTTCCAAGCTTTCGGAATATCTTTATTTCCATTTTCAAGGATAGTAATTTGAGATTGTATTACAAAAGTTGTTTTATATGGTAAATACATCTAACCAATAATTTTGATGTGAATTTTTAAAAAAAATAAATGTCTGAATGATGTCAAACAAAATCTATTAATCTAATTAATAAAAAAAGTTATCATAAAAATTTGAATGATATTTATTACTACCTTTTGTCTATTGATAGGGAGCCTGAGTGTCATAAAATTTCAAATTCGTCTGTTTCAAACATTTGAGGTTAATAAAAAACATCAAACAAATTTTAAAAAAGAAGATAATCTAACCAATCTTGTTATTTTTAGATATAGGATAGTTATAATAGTTATAATTTTACACTAGTTCTTATTCTATAAGCAAACGATTTTGTTTGACATCATTTAGACATTTATTTTTTTTTTAAATTCAAATCAAAATTATTGTTAGATGTATTTACCATATAAAACAACTTTTGTAATACAATCTCAAATTACTATCCTTGAAAATGGAAATAAAGATATTCCGAAAGCTTGGAAATTAGTGTAAAGGGTACTCTTTTTACAATTTTGCCGCTTCCCCAATATTCCTTGTCCTTGTATATATAAATATATCTATATTTTTTTTTTGAATCAATTATTTGTGTTTGAAACTGGAGATCTGATGTTCTTGTCAACTCATCGATTTCTGATTATAAACACGAATATTTTTTTTTATTATAATTTAATTAGTCTACCGAAGTCGAAGTACTTATATAAAGTGGTAAACATCAATAAAATTAATACTTTTGTTGAATACAGAATCCAATTTAATCGAAGTTACTGGACTTACATGTAAATTCACATTCGTATATCATTCATTAATTGAAAATAAACATTAATTTTATGTAGAAAATCTCGAGGAGTTGTTCACTTTATGATATTATGGGAGTTGAGTTGCTTGATAATGTTTACAAAAAGTCTTGTTAATAATAAAATGTATGAAGCAGGATTTGAATTTCACGTACTTGATATAGTACCTTCAACAACCATGTAATGATTGACATACACACCTAAGTGAATATTAGCCATTATATGAAAGTAGAATACCATATTTGGTCTACCTCCCTGTACCTGTACCCTTTGTGATATTGTACAAAGGGGTCTCAACTATACAAATAGCTGGTGAAGGCAAGTGGGACTTAGCATCAACCCCACTAAAACCATCTTGATAGCCTTTACTAAGAAAAGAAAACTCAACCTCAAAACCATAAAACTTGATGGGAACGAGATTGAATGCAGACTAGAAGTCAAGTATCTAGGTTTGACTCTAGACAGTAAACTCCTGTGGAACAAACACTAAAAGGAGATTACATACAAGGCAAAAATGGCTCTAATGATGTGCAGGAATCAGGCAGGAAGAAACTGGGGTTGTAAACCAAAAATCCTGAGCTGCCATTGCGTGGAGTAGTAGAACTAGCCTATTGACGACGAGACTAGCCTGTATATGCATTACAGGAGCAATGAGAACATGCCCAATGGCAGCCATGAAAGTGATTCTCAATTTCAACCTCACCCCTTTACATATGGTGGTGGAAAGTGTTGCAGAAAGAACAGGATACAGACTTAGTAGAGAGGGATAGAGTGGGAGGAAGGATTATCATAATGTCGGAAAGTCAAGTAGCAATTAAGGCACTGAGCTCTTGTGTCATCAGTTCCAAAATGGTGTGGGAATGCCAAGACAAACTCAATGAAGTGGGCGAGAACAATAAAGTCACCTTAATAAGGATTCCAGGACACACTGGAATAGAAGGAAATGAAATAGCATATGAACCAGCAAAGAGGGGGACTGAACCAGCAAAGAGGGGGACTGAAATACCTTTATGGGGTCCTGAACTCTTTTGCGGAATCAGCCCCAATGTAATTTTGAAAGGAATAGGTAAAGCCGAAGTCCTAACGGGACATTGTCGCCTGAATGGGCACCTGAAAAAGCTCAAAATGGTGGAGGAAGAAGAATGTAGATTTTGTGGCATGGAAGAAGAAACCTCCATACACATACTTTCCATCTGCACAGCACTTCAGAATCCTAGAGCACAGCACCTGGGAGATGGCTGGATAGAAGAGGGACATTTACCTAAGTTGAAGCCTGCATATATAGGGAAATAGGAAATAGGATTAAGTGGGAGTAGGGGAGCGTCGGGTATTGCCGTACAGCGGCCAATTCCGTACAGTTGTTTTTTGAGAGATTCGAGTGGCACAAAACTGAATATCCTCGTTGTACATGACCATTCAGTGCATAGCAATGACACAGTAAGCGATTTGAAGCAGTCCAGCGTGAGGTCTAGTGAGAAGTAGACGTTGTGTCTTTTTGTAGTTTTGTACTATATATTATAACTTTACGACTCCTGCAAATAAGCCGTATATTACTTTTATCAAGAGGTTTGTGTGTTTGGGTGATATATTAGGTATGTATACTAACGAATAATACTTGTTTTGCTTTGATCATGTTTATTGTTTGTCTATAAAATGTATTTAAAAAATGAATTCACTTAGCGGGTAAGTCCGTACGATGTACGGTAATAGCCGCACTTTGCTTTTTCATATTGAATTTCTTGTTTCCTATTGTGCTATTGTTTTTTGGTAGTAACTAACCTTTTTTATTAAGATAACTCTCTTATTTCCTTCCAGATGTCTTCAGCGAAGAAATGTTCGTGATCTCCACGAAAAATGAAAGCTGCAATAAGAGATGTCAGAAATGGGATGATGGGAACGCATCAAATGAGCAGTCTGATAATCAACAACCATCAACATCCAGAACCCAGACTATAGCAGAAGAAGATGAAACACGCGCTCTATCTGATACTGAGCTACAACCGTCACCTGCATCAAGAGCTAGGAATATAAAAAAACTTGAGCATATCAAAAGACGCATATTGACTAGCCCTATACGTAATACATCTATTACTGTAGTACCTTTCACTACCATATCATCGGCTCCACAGCCCAGTGTAAAAGTCAAAGGCAAGGGAAAGGGTAAGAAGCAACATTCGACTGTGCTAACTAACACACCCATGAAGACTTAGTTAGAGGAGCTAGAGGAAAAACGAGCTGTAAAAAAAGCGAAACAACAGAAGCCTTTCAATAAAAACAAAAAACTTAAACACAAGACAATTTTTTGTCGAAGTCCTTTTGTTACCATTTTTTTCTATGTGAAACTGTGATATAATTTAAGTACTGTCATACACAAAAACCTATCCTGAAATAAATATATTTCGAATTATAGCGTTTTTAAGTTATGTGTCGACAATACCCGACGCTCCCCCAAGTAGGGGGGCACAATAGATATTTTAGGTCTCAGTGAATGTCACCCAAAATAACTAACATACATATATATTCTAGGTTTTTGGTTTTTTTCCTTCACTCCTTTTTCCTCGTTGTTTATTCCATTTTTATTTCTGGGAATGTATCTGTCTCCTCTCATATTTTCAACACCATCCAATTTAGAAAATCCTCTACATTTTCTTTTTGAATTAACCCTGTATACAGTTACGCGAGTATTTCTAGCAATCAGCCCAAGCAATTATTTTAATTCTGTTATACATATCACGCTGGTAGCCTGATATGGAGACGGCAGCGTGCGCACGAGAGCCAATTTTTGCGTAAGCAAAATATCAGATCAAAGGCGATATTTGGAAGAAATGAAGATTACGATCTCTACACTTGTATAGTATGTAAAACGGGTTGTCACGATGGTGTAATTGACATTTTAGAGTTGATACTCGCTCGCAGTCTAATGAGAACCGCTCGCGAGTAATTATTGGACGATTGTCAGAAAACTAGTTGGAAAACGTGTTATTTAAATAGAGGAGCAGCTGATATCACCAGCAGTAGTGCTACACTGTTTTGTGAAAGGGGTTGATGTTAAATTCACTTAATTATCATATTTTTATGGAGTTAATAATGGAATATTCAAATTTTATTAATCAGATTTATTTGAAAAATCTCTCATTGCATTTTATTTTATGTTTTTTATCAGTTTTCTGTATTGTTAATGTCTGAATTTATTCTAATGTGTAGTTCGACAAAAACAAAATTAATTTGGTTCATTGACAACAACGTATCGCACATGCTTCCATAAAATTCTCATTCCGATGTTGTCCGGCTTGCACGATCGACTTTACAATACACTCCCAGCCGCAGCGTTTCTTTCATCTAAAAAAGGACGAAGAAATCGAGTGATTTCAGCTTAACCAAAATGTTTTTCGGACTTTTTAAGAACCAACGATATTTTTTAAAGTCGTTACCGAAAGGACCACACAAGAGTTCTAAGCACTGATAGATAAAAGTGGATGTAAAGCAGTCATGTCCAAACATTCAACGAGAAACCCATAAAGAGAGCGGTCTAAATCCGGGACAGACAATCAAAAAAGTTATTTAGCACAGCTTGGAGATTTTTTTTTCATCAGAATTCGTCACGAAGGACCGTCTATATGATAATAAATGATTTCTTAGTAGTCATTTACTCTAGAAACTATACAATAATAGTTTTTAAAACAAACAAATTTATTTATTTTACAGAGTGTCCCAGAGAATTGAACTCTTATAAGAGCTAAGATTACATCCATAAGATGATGCTGGAGACCTAGATGATGAATGTATGAATTAAAATAACACTGAAATGTTTTAAAGTAGGAGTGGGTTTGTCTAAAAAGGTGTAGCAGCTGAAAAAATTATTTTTTTCTGTGACGGGAAAAAAATTTGACATTTTATCTCTGTTGACAGGTAACAAAATATAACCTTTCCTAGAATGTACATAAATAGCATTATGTATATCCCTAGGACTTGCTAGGGTTGTGACTTTTGTATGTCACATCAAGTACCTAGCATGTACCTAATATGTCCCTATGTACCACAGTGTACGTGTTTGGAATGTTTTAGGGATATTCGGAATATCCTCACAACAGGAATATCCACGAAGGAATATTCCCTTCATATTCTAAAAATGTCCAGATTTAGTGCAATACATATACCAGGTATATTCCTCAAATCTGCCCTCAGATTGTCGCATCCACCATTTTATTGTAATTAGTATAAACGTTACGGCTAAAACCCGTATAGTGGATAATACTAGAATTACCCGGATGCCGGATGTTGAAATTATATCCAAATAAAGAGGGTATAGGCAACGAAGAGGGAGGAAAAATATCCAATTCTATTCAACCTTCCCCTTCGTTGCCTATACCCATTTTATTTGGATATAATTTCCGGGTAATTCTAGTATTATCCAATATACGGGTTTTAGCCGTAACATATAATATAATTATATATATGAGGTGGTAATAATTATTGAGTTACATGCATAATTATTATTACAATGAAGTTTGTTTAAATTAACTTAATAATATTTTTGTATTAATTCTGCTTCAATTTTGCCTAATATTAATGAAGATGATGACCAGATGGATTGCTGCACCCAAAAAAGAAACAATGTTATAATAGTATTCTTATTTATTTACAACACCAAATAAAACATACCTGCATGTCTTTTTCATTTGCCATTCCTCAAATAATGAATACGCGGTTTCGTAAATTTTCCGCGATTTAGCTGGCAATAATTTTCGTGACGCTTCTTGCGCTGCTTCTATCAACTCCGGTGGAGTCAGAGAAAACTCGGAATCAGACATTTTTTAACTTTATATTATTCAAAATAACTACTAAACAATCAATGCGCTCGCAATTTTTGAATCAAATAATCATCATCATAATCATAAACCTTAATATACCCGAAGGTGTTAAGGTGTTTTGTCCATACAAGGTTTGTACTTAAGTATTTCAGTCGTTTTTATACACAAATTTCACCCAGCTTCTTCTATTTCGTGCAAGTTCTTTCCCTTCCTTCCAGCTCTTGTTACTTTTTCCCAGGATACCAGCTATTACATCATCCCATTTCCTTCTAGGCCTGCCTCTAAATCTTCTATTTTTTGGTTTGGTTTGCCATATCAACTTGACTTGTCTCGAGTTGTCCATTCTTACCATATGTCCAAACCACTTCAGTTGTTGTCGTTCTATACTGTTTATGATCGGTTCGACCTCCAATTCCTTTCTTATAACTCCATTTCTCACTCGGTCTTTTTTTGTGATGCCCTTTATGCCCCTTAAAAATTTCATTCCTATGGCTTGTATTTTGCTCTTCTGTTGTTCCGTGAGTACCCAGCTTTCACAACCATAGATCAGGATCGGTTTGAATATGGTTTTGTAGACTATCAGGTTTGTCTTCGTCGACACTTCTTTCTTCCTTACAAGCGTGTTACTTAATGAATAGTACAACTTGGTTGCGCTTTCTATCCTGTTGTTAATTTCCGCTTCGTTCTTCCCGTCTTTGTTTATCAAGACACCTAGATACTTGAAGTTATCCGTTTGTTCTAATTCTTTATCGCTTAAACTAACAACTGTTTGGACTTCGTTTCTACCGATCACCATTATTTTTGTTTTATTCGCATTAATTTTTAAGTTGTATTTCTTCAGTGCTTCATACCATAGATTCAAATTGTTTTGCAGGTCCGTTTGATTCTTGGCACATATCATTAGATCGTCTGCGAAGGAACATTCTGTTATATAGGTTGGTTCCAGATTTCTGTAGCCCACCAGAAGTTTCTTTGTTTTTGCTTTGACTTCCTTCATTACACATCGTCTAGTATAAGGTTGAATAAGGTGGTGCTTAGAACTCCTCCCTGTCTTTAACCTTCCCCAGTTAGAAACTGCTCAGACTCGGCATTATTTGTTCTTATGTAGTTTCTGGTGCATTGGTATAAGCTGGCTATGCTGCTCCTTAGTTCTTCGTTGACCCCTCTGTTTCTTAAACTTAAACTTCCTTCAAATACTGTCAAAAGCTGAATCAAATCACATAATGAAATTGACAGATATTTGGTTACTTTGAAGTTTTCCCTAGCAACGCAGGTCTAATTGTCGCTATAACTACAACAGCTTACTATTTTAAACATTCAAATTTCATATCGATAACATTCTGACTTTAATATATTGTAATATTATGTTCTTTCACTAATAAATCGTCGTTTTTCCTGTAACAAAAAAAAATAGTGTATTATACACGGGAAAAATATTAAATTTTAGCTCTCGGTTTTTTATCATAACCTCGAGCTAGAATCTAATACTTTTCTCCCTTGTACAATAAATAACTATTAATAACAAATCTGGAGCTATTAAGCTTTTTTGCTAACAACAAACTCAGAATTTCAATTTTCATTCTTGATTAAAAGTAAATCCAAATAAAGTAAACGTTTTTCAATATTTCTATACTAGTTTTTAATGATAAAAGAACTAATAATTTGTAAAGCAATAAGAAACTACAAGATCCCATTCAACAGCGCGGAAATAAACAAGCTATGTAACATCTTAGGAAGAATCTGGTATATTTTTTATTCTGTTAAAGATTATAAACGTTCGAAGGAAGTTAATATATAAAAGACGAACGTTAAAAATGGCATAGTTTGCCTTATAATATACCGATAGAGTTGGCATTGGATAATCGTAATTCTGTCAATACTCGTAGTCATTTCTCCATGTGTAAGATGAATCCTATCTGTATGAACGTCCCGTAGATAGCCAATAACGCAATTTGTATGTGTAACGCCGCTTTGCTGTTTGCTGGCAGTTCTATTTATTACAAAAGTAAAATAAAAGAAAAGTATTTCACACTCGCCTAGAGGATTGAGACAGTTGTAGATTTAAGGCAAAAACGGAGCTTTCTAAGAATATATCGAGAATATCATCGACGTGTTCGCAATTTAATCGATTCTTTTAGAAATTCGATACCATTTGGGTATGTCATAAAAATTTTTACATTTATCTCCATATTGTTGCGGTGTTTACAATGTGGGAATGGAATTTTAGGAACGTAAGCTTTAACAGTGAAAAACCTCGTTTGCGGTAGTGTGAATATCGACTGATATAGTAGTGAATTAACACGGACAGAACGTTTGAAATACAAAAAAAAACAGTAATAATTGTGCATGTGAATTAACGAGATGAATTGGATTAAGAAAATTGAAAAAAAAATTGACAAGAGGACTAATTTTAATCCCCTTCATTCCACTTGATTTTGCATCCCAATAGTCTATGAATTGGGGAGGGTTTTATAATCAGCGTTAAATTAAAATTTAATCCGAAAATTGACGAAATCTGGCAATTATGGAGATGAAGTATACTTTTTCCCACTTCTATAAGGATGTTTTGGGCTACGTTCATAAACTTACTCCAGTGAGTAGAGAAGAGTATGATCACGTGATTAGAAAAGTATGTTTGTTGGTTACTCTGAGTAACCGTTCAGAGGCTATACCGGCCGGAGGTAAATCAAATGTCATATTGTTGTGTATATGAATTTGGGGCAATTTTTTTCATTTCGAAAATAGTAATTAATCAACCATGGACATTGATTAAGCCATGGATGAGTTGATTATTAATAATATTAATATCATAACACAATGTTAGGAGCTCATGTGGAATTATGATTAATGATTAATAAATTACAGCATAGGTAGGTACCTATCCTTATTTTTGAGAATAATGGTATCCTTTCCAATTGATAGCACAGAGTAGTCCATTATTGATATGCAATGCAATCAACTGTTACATATATTTCTGTTAATAGATATATGACTGTATCAAAATCAAATAATATCAATTTATCAATAAAAATAACCAGCAGTAATCTGAACAGAGCTACTGTATAGGACAAACTGTCATAACTGTCAGAGAATATAATACTCCATTAAAAAGCGGAGTATGCAGAGTTTACTCCGGGTAGGTTTCTGAACGTTTATAAAAGCATACTCTATACTGGTAGAGTGAATTTATGAACGCTTCGGAGTGAACTATCCTTACTCCGAGTAAGTTTATGAACGTAGCCTTGATATCTAGTTAGCCTAGACCAGTTCCATACATAAACAAAATATTAGAAGTGTCAGTGTTAAGTTGGATGTCAAAAAAGTAAACCAGAGTCACGCAATAAATTAAAAGGAAAGAGAGGTCAACCGAAAATTCCACCGAAAGAGCACAAGCACGCAAGCAAGGCACATAACGAAGCAACGTAACATAACGTAGCGTAACGTAACGCGTAACGGTCAGATCTTTTGCGTCGCGACCCCTGGTCGCTCAAACATAACCTGACGTCAAGAACTAAAGTTCCAAAAAACTGTCATATGGATCTTTTTAAGGTGGTAGGTGTATATTGGATAAAAGCAGTCTCCAAACACTATTGTACAACTCAATGGCTTAAAGCACTACCACGCTTCACCTCCCTCCTTTTCCTTTTACCTCGTTGATATACACAGACAAAGGCAGAGATCCTCTGTCTCTTTCCCTCTCACCGGAGTTCAGACGGACATTCCCACTTACACAATGACCTATAACTTGTTGCCTCAATCACCAGTGGCGTAGCGTGGGTGGGGCGGAGGGGGCGGCCCGCCCCGGGCGGCAGTCCGCGGGGGCGGCAAAATGTCTCCAGCAGTTTGTTTCCTGTTCTGAATCAGAGGAAGATATAAGTGGTAAAGGACCACTGGAGCTCTTCCAGTTCATTCAAAAACTGAATCTTGGAATTTCGGTTCCAAATATAGTCCATCTTGATTCGCATATATTTGACTTTGGCGATTAGTGTTGCAAGTTGTGAGAGAAGTTTTTCGAAGTTGAAGCTAATAAAAAATTACCTCAGATCTACTATGAGCTCCGCTAGACTATCAAACTTGGCTATATTGTCGATTGAACAAGAATTGGCTGTTAATACTGATTTTGACAAAGTTATTTCTGACTTCGCTGCTCGTAAGGCCCGTAGAATCCGCTTGTGAAACCGCTCATCCTATTTTACCTTCAATAAAAAGTACCTCATTGCCTGTGAAATTCAATTTTAATCAAGCACCTATAGAATGGGGGCGGCAAAAGGGGTCTCCCGCCCCAGGCGCCAAGATGGCACGCTACGCCACTGTCTATCACTATGATAAATACATATAGCGTATGGACACTTGAAATAATACTGCTTGGACTTTTTCATAATAATAATAACGTATAATTTGGCTATGATATACGGTATACCAGATTTAAAAATAAATAAAAATGTTAATCTATTTGAATGGATTAAACAGCAATGTTTACTTTAATTTTATTCGCTGATCAACTATTTCATTTATTCTTCGTAATTAATTACTGCCTCACAAATGTCAAGGTACAACATACAAGTGCTATGTAAGAGTTTCTAATTTAAAAAGTAGATACACATCCTTGAATATTTAAGTACAATAAATCACGTAAGATACTTTTATTCATAATAATTAGGCAAGTAAGGGTCGATTTCTATACAGTGGTCAGTGGTGGATCAAATTTAAATTTTACTGGACAATTGGAGGCGTGACTAAATATTATGTGCAAGAAAGGCACTTAAAGATTATTCTAGAACACGTGACTTTGACAGGTAACCGTATTGTATAGTCAAATACTGCCTTATCATGCGGGTCATACGATTCAACAAAAACATACTCACCGTTTTTGTTTTCTTTTATTGCGTTTAATCCTTAGAACATTAAACAGACAGGAAGGAGCATTTACCAAATAAGTTTGCGTTCAAATAGGAGGTTGCAAATGGCGAATAGTCGTTTCCGTTTTGACAGTGGCGTACTGTTTGAATAGGGTATGGGATATGTGAAATTTTAAAATTGTAGCTTATTGAAATGTATTAAATATATTATGTTTTACTATAAGCTGTCCTATACGAACAATATTGTCTGGGAGCAATGAAAATACGAATATAGAATAATACTTCTGATAATACTTTCGTTTAAACTTATTTTCACCAAAAAAACAATCTACGTCAGTTAACGTCAACTTCACAAATGAGTCATTATTAGGGTGTTGCAAATGGTGACTATATATTCCAGTAAATAAAGGAAAAAAGTTAACATTAATTACGCCCTATTTTCATCTTCCGCTTGGAAGTTGCATTTGGTACCTCATTAAACATGAGACAAAGTTCTGCATGAAAACGCGTGCGAGGGCGGAGAAAATGGCCCCAAAAGACCAGAAAAATAGGTTTTCAGTCAATATCTCCTAAAATATGGCAGTTGGAATTTTTGGTTCAGATAAAAATTAAAGTTTAGTTAATTTTCTACAAAAATGGTCCTAATGATTTTTCTCGAAAATTTGACCGGTTTCGAGAAAAACGACACCAAGCGCACCTTGAATAATGAGCTTCTGTGCTGCATGCCGGAGAGCACAGCGGAGGGACAAATTATTCAATAACTTTGTGAAAAATGCATAATTTCTCATGATTTCTGCTGCTATCATACCCTGTGAATTGAGTTACGCTTGACCCTTTTGGCCCTATCGGAACACGGGTCAAACTTTCTGCTCCCCGGCAATTTTGACCTTGCCAGGAATTTGTTCCAATTTTTTTTGTATTGCACTAATTTACTCAAAATTTTCTTGATTATGTGTCCTCATAAGGTCCTTTGTCATCCCTGAAATTTGTATACCCTAATTTTTTTTTTTTTTTTCATTTAATCGTTGTTTATAAATTTTTGCTGTTTTTGGATCGCGGGGAAATTTTGCGAACAACCATCAATTAAAAATTTATACATGTTCCGATTGGTCTCTATGATACATCATTTGAAAGCTAAGAATGTCTACCTTTCGATTGTGCAATTACTTTTTTTGACAAAGTCGTCCATTTTTCAATAAAATTAGAAAACGCGGGCTCAAGGAAAAAACGCACTTTTTTTTTGGTGGTTTTTTTCTCCCTGCTCTTTATTTCCAACATTTTAACACCTTAACTAGTGTAATGGGGGAGTTCCCACCTTTCCATCGATGTATATAAGTCATACCTTTGATACCCCGGGGAAAAACCAGTATATCTAAATGTATACGCTATAATTTATTACTTTCGTTCCTCCGTCGTTCGCCGCGCGTGTGCTCTACGTGGCGCTCGTGTCGTCTGCTCATCTATTTGTGGTTCGTGTGAGTCACGCCAGTGTTCGAATTATAAAGACAGCGATAATATGTTATCCCAAGAGGTAGAATTAGAGGAAACTGTAGACTCAGGAGAATTTGTTGACGGGGTAGAGCTAGAGGGAGCTCTAGACCCAGAAGAAGTTCTTGACCAAGAATCAGATGATGACTGGTGACGAACAAATTTATGTCATAATTGCAATGTATTTTTATATACTTTTTTCATAATTCATGGACAATTAACCCGCGAATCTCTTGTACTTTTGTTAAAACTTTTTTATGTAATCCACTGGTGAGGTCCATCTCGCTACAATTAATCTTATAGCCCGTTTTCCTAATAAGTATATCTTGAGGCCTCATCTGAGAGGAAAACAAGATCCTCGGAAAGATGAATATCCATAAAAGTGTCTGGTTACAGGGTTTCTCATTTATGGCATCGAGGATTTTCCCAATCTGTAAAATGTAGTGGCGCCATCTACTATTGGTTTCCACAATCCAAAACATTGAAAATAATGGAGTTCCAACACCCCCCAGCTCTAATTTTGTACAAAACTTGCATATTTAACAAGTCTCAAAATTTCCGGTATTTCAACCCGATTTTCTTGCAGAAAATATTGATGTTGCGAAAAAAATCATGGGGACCATTTTTGTAGAAAATAACCTGAACTTCAATTTTTATCTGAACCGAAAATCTCTAACTGCCATATTTTAGGAGATATTGGCTGAAAACCTATTTTTCTGGTCTTTTGGGGCCATTTTCTCCGCCCTCGCACGCGTTTTCATGCAGAACTTTGTCTCATGTTTAATGATGTACCAAATGCAACTTCCAACCGAAAGATGAAAATAGGGCGTCATTAATGTTAACTTTGCCTTTTTTTCCTCCATCTTTTACTGGACTAATATGTAACTCCATATTAGTACTGCATGAGACTTTTTGCTTCGTTATATTGTATATATAAAGGGCACGTTTTGTGGCTGGAAACTATCAGGTTTTCTCTTATAGGAACCATTTTTTGTAGATAATGAATTCATCTCCATTTTTCTTCCAATAAAAAATTCTCTGATTGTCATATTTTGACAGGTATCAACGTAAGACGTTTTTGAAATTTTAAATTCGCTAAAATATCTCTTGAGATTGAGATTGATATGTTTCTACCGAAGAAAATTGTATCATTTCAATAGCAACTGTAGAGTAGTTACTTGAACAATAATAAAATGCATCAACAACTTTTATATCTTCATTAACGTTAGCGACACGGTACTACCCCATAAACATAGATCTAGACCAGCTTAATAGTTATTTTAAAACGACTAAGTATACTACAGTCCCACTTTTATTGCTAATACTGCTAAAATATATAGAAAATCTTGTCTTCTTGATACAATTTTATTATCTAATGGGTCGTTATAATATGTTTGCACTTCACAATTTTTTTTTAATCTGCTATTATAGCTGCCGTTACCGTAAGAAATGGTGGATTATATTACCATATAGGGAGGCTTAATGGCAATAATTTTCAATCGTTATCACCATCGAAGTATGAAATTATCATTTCGAATATGTACTTTTGAAAACAGAAGTACTATTCACTTCTTCTACTGAATAAACTTTAAATATTGTTATAAATATGTTTTTTCATAATAAGTTGGTCGTTTTTTATATTTTTGCTTTAGAGCAGTAGTTGAAGAATATTTGTGTCAAGATCTTAGATTAGGAAATCACTTCGCCTCATCTTGCACTTCGCCATACCTTTCACATGCGATCTGGGACCCTATTCTCAAACCGTGACATATTTTGTCGCATGCGAGAAATCCTCTTTGTCGAATAAAATCTGAATATTCTTATTCTCAAATGTCTCCTTCGCAAATTTTTGATAGACAAATTGTAGAGTGGTCAAAGGCAGTCGACAATTTATGTCGAATGCGAGAATTTCATTACTTGCGAAATTTATAGGTTAATGTTATACATGTCAAAAGTGGAAACACTCAAAACATTGCTTAATACTTTTGTTAGGTTCTGTTTCAGAAATTTTTGTAGAGGGAAAATGGCAGCTTTATTAATTGCTATTGAAAATTTAGAAAATCAAGAAATGTATCAGCGGCCTCGAGAGAGACGAGGAATATATAGAAGCGCTTTTACATTTTTATCTGACAGAAAGTTTATTAAAACGTTCAGATTAACTAAAGAATTAGCTAGAGAGCTAATGATTATTCTAGAACCCTTAATAGAACAAGGGAATCGTGCATGTGCATTAAATTTATTAATGTTCGTTTTTGGTTTTGGGTGCAATAATTTTTTTTTGTTTCACTTTCCATGTTTATCTTGTTATTCTTGTTTTACATTCGAGTAGGTACATTGTACATACTAACTTCTAACAAATAATCAAATCATTACTGTCATCACAGATCATATAACTAGGTACTACTGTCATTTCATTATTTTACAACTTTACAAGAGAAGTGGCATGGAACACGATATAATATCGAAATGTCGGTGTTGCTAGCTCATGTTATTCGACAAAATTTATCTCATGCGACTTAGATGTCGAACCCATTTGAGAATGTCAGATGCCAATGTTGTGCGACAATTTCTATCGACATATGCCGAATACGACAAATGTCATTCGACATTCGAGAATAGGCCCCCTGTTGCCATTTTATATGTGGCAGGCAAAGCGATAACAGCATGTGCTTCCTTCATGAATGTTTGAATGAAAATTATTGAGGTTCTGATTTATTTTTGAGCTGAATAATGGTGACTTGTTGTGCTTACGGTTGCCGAGGTCGAAGCGAGAAAAAGGATGTTGGAATTTCATTTTACAGGTGAGCAAACAATTGTATAGATATACAATGACTTTCGTAGCTTTGTTTCTTTTAAATGATTACTCTGAAAAATCATTCTTATATATGTAACTATTCAGTCTTTAATTCTTCTTCTAATCTATCAACGAATGCTTGTGTCAATTTGCTCTAGGAAATCATCAAGTGTCTGGGGATGGGCATATTGCAACAGTTTTTCAATATCCTGTAGACTTTCATTCATTCATGCTGTTGGTCATACTTGTCTTTAAATCCTGTAGGAGAGATGTAAGATTGGGCATGTCTTGTGGAAGAAGCTGCAAAACGGTTTTTTTTGTTCGTTTTGAAAGCCTATTGGCTTATCGTACATGGTTATTCATTATAAATGTCCCAGCCCCTACCATAGTTATTATTGCATAAACAAGAAAATTTTTGGAATAAAAGCTGTGTGGTTATAAACTAATTTTATGATAACATCAACAAAAGTACAGTGGCGTGCCTTGTTTAGTGGACACAAAAAAAGTATTCTTCTTTTAAATAAGACACCCTGTATATTATTGAATTTTTGAAAATATGGTTTTCTTCTGATCTCAAAAATATACTATATCATACTCCTGTCTTACACCGTTCTTAAGATATTGAATAAACGTTTATGTCAACATTCAATTAAAATTACAAATAATGAATAACGAATATAACAAATATAACTTATAAAAGTTGTCCACCATTATTTTCAATACATAATTGAAAACGGCTAATTATATTTTGAATTGCATCAGGAATGGCTCGATTGTTTACATTTAGAATATTTATTTCCAATTGAATTCGGTCTTTATTGACTTGAATACAGTCATTATTATTTATTATGCCTTTTGAAAACCCCCCAAAAAATGAGTCCATAGTGGATATAACCGCACTGTTGGGAGGCCATAATATGGTTCCATTATTCGCTATCCACACTTAAAGTACATTGTTCAAATGTTATTTAACAGCAGAGCGGCTCCATCCTGCATCCAAATCATATCCTGAAGTTGAACGTCCAAAAAATTATCTACAAGAATATTTTTAACTTAACAGGAAGAATCCTTTCCAGATAGGTAACTCCAGTTAAATTGGAATCATAAAATATGGGTCCAACAATTTTGCTTCTGTCTTCACTGTTATTTACTGAACCTTGGATGTTTATCATCATTTTCAGTAGCAGCATATAGTTTAACTAGAAGTCGGTAAAAGTATTCTACTTTAAACTGTCAATGTTAATAAGAGACAAGAAGACCAATAAAACCAAAATATTCGCTTGTAAAGAGGGTAGAACTTTTTAAAATTCAATCATTAGGTGAATCACTCATTTTAAAACGTGAGAATTATATTTTGAAAAATGTATTGAACATAAAATTTGATATAAAGCTTATAGAAAAGTCCGTCACGAATTCTTGAA
Organism: Galerucella pusilla; assembly: GCA_910591695.1. Taxonomy (NCBI): domain Eukaryota; kingdom Metazoa; phylum Arthropoda; class Insecta; order Coleoptera; family Chrysomelidae; genus Galerucella; species Galerucella pusilla. Next base: position 35,383 of record CAJUYI010001057.1, on the reverse strand, counting down.
TATCATTTCAAGTTGATCATTACTTTTATTAATACTGGTATCGAGTGAATAGCTCATTAAAACTATATACATAATTTTTAGCATTATGACATTATAGCAGCATTTTTCGCCAATTACTCCACATAAATGTCGTGTTAAAATGTTAACAACACTATACATCACCAGTACCGGATTTTATACGATCATAATATATTTATTTTATTGTTAGATTTCAAGTTATTCCATCGTGAACCTTATTTAGAATCTACTCGCCCAAGCTTTCAAGATTCTACGTTCTGTGGATAACTTCTAGAAGCTGTCACAACTTATTTCAATTCTTCTGATTAACTATTTGTGGAAATTTCAAACTGCGACACTGGGGTGAACAGCCAGCCATAGTGAGATCAATAATCACTTGTGGAGTCTATTAATGACGAGATTCAACCTCTACA
>CAJUYI010001057.1:0-34942 GCA_910591695.1 Galerucella pusilla | reverse complement strand
CAAGTTCCGCAACTATATCCAAAAGTGGATAAAGAAGAAGTCCAATGGAAGCAATTGAAACTATCAAAACACCTCCTGGAAAAGCAAGTACCAGACTCCAAGAACTGTCTCAGTGAATGTCAAATAATAAAATCACCTTTTGATTTTGTCATTTTTTTTTTAATAAAAAATAGGTATACATTATTATTTATCTTCAATTTCAAATCCTGTACTGCAAACTTGTAGAGAATATCATGTCGTCCGATTAAATGAAGATATTCCAATAAACAAGTCAGTTATTACTAATTATTGGCAATCAAAGCATGCCCTGATGGCTTGTAATTGTGGCAATAATGATTATAAACAATAAGCGGTATAAATAAATAATTATTTTTTGCATCGCGTGTGTTTCAACATTAAAGACAACGATGGCTATTAGTCAGCAGTTTCTTTCCTTAAAGCTGGAACTAGATTAATTTCTATGGTTTCTTTGCTCCTATTTCTTCGAGATTTGTCTAATTAGAAAAAAAATGCAATTATAAAACAGTTGGATAAAACCGACATAGAATCAGAGTTGAAAGATATATATTTTTTTGAAGAATAGTCGTGAAAACTCTTTACAATTTTAAAATTCCACTGTCTATTTTTGATGAAGTTGGAATTCTTTTTTTTATAATATAGTCTTATACCTACTTTTAAGCATGCAGATGAATGCAACCTTAATTTGAAACAAGAATTCCAAAAACCAGATCCACGCTACAAACTTTTTGGTGAATAGACCATTCCTGAACACCTGACTTTGATAAGTCAGACATATTGTGCTGGGTCCTTCGATTAGTTGGAGTTGAAATTTGTGTGTTTTGACATGCTATTCAAGAAATAAATAATCTTCTGAATACAGAAATCAACAGAGGATTTATACGGTTCAAGAGCAACATATTCAGGTGCACAAAAAGATCAATTGAATACTCACATTGCTTAATTGAAACAGCTGGAAATCGAAAAAAAGATACCTCATCTCTTGCAATGGAAACTGAATAGAATAGGAAAGGAGAACCCAGAATAATATGGCTGACCTGTCAGTGACGACATTCTGGAATATAGAGCGTTTCCAAGTGATGTCATTATTCCTCGACAGGTTGTCTTAAACAGCTGATTTCCGACAAAGTTCAGAAAGAAGGTTATACGGAAATAGCAAAAATATGGAACCGGAACCGTTTTGTGCAATCACAAAGGATTACATAAGAGGGAAAGTCGTGAACTGGCTGGTTAGGGAACATACAATCATCACCTAGGTACCTAGGTAGATAACATGGGTAATGGTACAAAAAGATTCAGTTCAAGTGCCTGTGCTGTTAAGCATAACCCAAATGTATAAGTGAACGAAGCATGAATATATTATGGGTACATATCGAGAACCAAAAGTTATTCCTTTCCCCTTGTTCCACTAGACTAATCGAGCATACTCTGCTGCTTACAGTTTTTCTTGTGTAATTTGTTTCCCAAAAGCTATTCTGCAAAATTTTTAATGTAAAAGATGAGCATATTTTGCGAAAAAAACTCAATTTCCTTTTTCAATATCATTAACTACTTTTAAGAGCTGAAGGAAGTCCATTAATAGAAATACTAACTGAAAAAGGCCCTAGGTTCGATCCTTGAGGCACTCTTTCAACAGATTCTTATGCTATAACTGATTAAATATCTCACGGAAACCATTAAAGATGGTATAAATGTTACACAATAACGATCTATCACAATCCTTCCTTTGATAAACTTAAAAAAAACTTGGAATCTCAAATAAAAATTATTATTGGTAGTGGTAATAAATATATTTTTTCTATCGACTTGTATATGTCCATTTACGACAATTACAGCTATTAGTCAAGAAGTTTCTTTCCTCAAACTTGGAACTAGATTAATTTCTGAGGAATCGCTGCTCTTATTTCTTTTAACCAGTAAAGAGATTTCTTTACGATTTCTATATACGACATTGACAAATATCATCTACAAATTGTACCCGACCGTAGAACTATCGGAAATTTATATTTTATTTGTACTGTTACCAATTGAATTATGTATCTGTGAGGACAAATTACCGATACTTCAATGTAGAAAATGAGTTTGATAGGTGCATTAAAGATACGCCGCCGCTTTGTATCTGTGTCCGACTTTTAATTTATTTGAAGTACACCTACGTATTACTGATTATAAATTGAAGTTTAGAAAACCAACAGAGACCTGGATTTTTCGAAAACATAGTCTCAGAGTCGGATTTTACTCTCTCCCAAGACCTGAAATTGGAAATCGGCGGGCCCAGTTTAAAATATATTCAGTTATTCCAAAACTTACCAGTAACTTGATTTTACATGATATTAGGATCACTTCTCACTTTCCACTATTGGAAAATGTCGTTGGTCTCAAGATATGATGATATTGTCGAGAGCACTGCGAGCCTTCCGCCGACACGGGGCCTGGGGCTATAGACCCCCAAACCACTAACTAAATAAAGCTTTGCAAAATAAGTATACTGGTTTTATTTTCACTTATATATTAGGAATTTTAGGATGTCTGCAGGCTTCAACTAAGGTGAATGTTCCTCTTCTATCCAGTAATCTCCCAGGTGCTGTCCTCTAGGATTCTGAAGTGCTGTGCAGTTGGAAAGTATATGGATGGCGGTTTCTTCTTCCATTCCACAAAATCTGCATTCTTTTTCCTTCACTATTTTGAGCTTTTTCAGGTGCCCATTCACGCGACAATGTCCCGTTAGGATCCCTGTTAAAACTATTAGCGCAGTTTTACTTTGACCTATGCATTATTTTGATCTCAATAGGTTGTAGTCACCCAGAAGAGTCTTTGATTGTATAAGCCCTACTAGATCTTTCCAATGGTCAGATCATCTCTTTTTCTCGGCTTTACCTATTTCTTCCAATATTACATTGGGGCTGATTCCGCAAAGGGGTTCAGGCCCCCAAAAAGGTATTTCAGTCCCCCTCTTTGCTGGTTAACCTGCTATTTCATATTCTTCTATTCCAGTGTGTCCTGAAATCCATAGTAATATGGATTAGTTTATTGAGTTTGTCTAGGCATTCCGACATCATTTTGGAACTGATTACACAAGAGCTCAGTGCTTCAATGGCTGCTTGACATTATGATAATCCTTTGTCTTCTGTATCCTTTATCAATATTGAACTGGGCGCACTTTCTTATGGCGTGGATTTTCGCTTGAAAGATACTTGGGTTTTTCCAAAGCTTTCAGAGTGTTTGGTACCTGGCCCGAACACTCCTATCCCAGTTCCTTCTATTGCTTTAGAGCCGTCTGTGTACCATTGAATGACATTCTTTCCTGGTAATGGTATTTGGAACCCAATCCATCTTGTTGCTCAATTCCGTAACGAATTTCCTTGAAAAGTTATACTTTTTCATACATACTCTGTATATTTCTTAACCTATATAGATTGATTTATGTTAGAAACAAGTGCAAATGGATAAGTTCCGTTTGTATTGTCAAAAATAATCTCACGGAAATTATATAAAGTATCACTTTTAGCATGTCATATCACATTCCTCCAAAAAAATATAACCTTAATTGAGTGATAACTTCATTGATAGTGTTAATGACTTCCTGACTTTCACCAATTAACACAGATAAAAATTGCTGCCTTCAATCTCCATCCCATTCAAATCTACATTCAGTTATTGCCTCTTGATGTACTCGTTGGTACTGTGAAATGGTTAAATACATCGTTCTGTGTTGTCTTCTTTTGGTTGGAGTTATAACTCATCAATCTTGGGGAAGATCTTTACCCAGCCATACTGTTTGGTATAAAATGACACCGGAAGAATTTTGGCTCAAGAAACATAGGAGTGTACAAGAGCTCAAGCCAGTAAGTCTGTTTTCCATTTAATTAAATTTTGAAAAGTTGGATAAATTTGACTCTTGGAGAATTTCAGATGCATTTATTCTATATTTTTGGTAAAAAAGACTTGAACTAACATAATAGGCATCGAAATGGTATCCAGAATTGGATAGTTTTGCAAAATATATATAAAATATCAAAATATTTTTGGCCAGAAGGTTTGATTGACGCAAAATTTCGATTCAGCTTTATATTGATTATAATAATTTCATTTTCCAGTTTGCAAACCACAAGAAAAATGAACACAATACCAAAAGTGAGTACGCCTTTGATCAACACGATCCCAATAATGAATCAATTGTTTTATGTAGAAATTGAAGACGCTGAAGCGCTGAGACAGCTGCTAGAAGACTTCGGTCAAGACATTGTAGATGACGTGAACATATTAAAAAATGCACAACAAAAATTGGTGGATCAATATGCAGTTGATCTTGCTTACGATACACAAGTGAAGAAAAACTATGCTCATAAGGAACATGATGCTGTCGCTATAGATGATACTGCTCCAGAAAACGATGATGTTGCTAGTGGAAATGAAGTGGACGAAAGTTTAGGAGATGAAATAATTCTAAAGAAAACTTATGCGTGAGATTTAACGATATTATCTGGTTTATAGTGAAGAATATATTTGAATGTATTAAATATACAGAGTGCTCCTTAAATTGTACATAGAAGTACAGTACAATCTTCACTTCAAAATATTGTGATTTAAATCAACTAGCCTCAATAAAATTTTGATATTGAGAGAGATACAGGGTGTTAAACATGAAATTTTAATTTTCGTTTAACAATAATTTTAACGCTTTTTGACGTATATGCAGAAAAATTTGAGTTTGGGAGTTTTTTGATATGGGAAATCATAATTTTGCATCTATTTCGATGTATTTTGTAGAGGGCGCCACATAGAAAACGTATGCGGCATAAATGTGCGCGAAACTTTTTTGCCTTTTACATTAGCACTACTTTTGTAAAAAATAATTGAAGCCACATCATTACAACAAATAAAAGGCCTATGTGGCGCCCTCTACAAAATACATCGAAAAAGGTACAAAATTATGATTTCCTTTATCAAAAAACCCTCAACCTCAAATTTTTGTGCATATTCGTCAAAGAGCGTTAAAGTTATTGTAAGAAACGAAAATTAACATTTCATGTTCAACACCCTGTATCTCTCCTAATATTAACGTTTTATTAAGGCTTGCTGGTTCAAATCGCAAAATTTTGAAGTGAAGATTGTACTGTACTTCTATGTACAATTACTCACGGTCCACCCTGTATGTGAATAAAAAAAAGATCTTCATTTTGTCCTTTCCACTCATCTACTAGACACTTACTACTCGCTATAAATGTTTTAGAACCGTACCTATTTAACCGAGATAATTTATATCCGTTAATCAAATAGTATTTCAAAATTAGTATGAAACTGAAGGGTTTATTGCATTAATCTGCGTATGAATAAGTAATTTTCAGTAATTATTTTCCATAGAAGCATTTAGCATGACTGAAACTTATAACTGCGTTAGATTTATCACCTTGTTTGCGAAAATAAAAATATCGTGGCGTAAGTCTTGCTATAATTCACTTGCGACATGTAACTTGGCACCAGGTTTTATCAAAACATTGGATCTGTACTTGTAGATAAATCAGTTAATCAATTTGGTCGGGTTTTATTAATGCATAACCCTCGAGGACTTTATTTAATTCATTTTTATTTCGAAGATTTGGAAACAAACTTCAAGTAAATAGACAATTAGGAAATTGAAGTGAATATTACCCTCCTGTGTTAAGCTCCAGCTCACTAGGAATTTTGCCGCAGATTGGGGTTCAAAATGCCTTAAATTACTGGACTAAACATAGAAATATTCTGAATCCAACACATTTTCTGGAGAAACGAACATAAATCATATTCCAGTGTGAAAAGTAACACTTTCATCAGCTGTTTTGGAATTCATAACCATGTGAAAACTTTCTCATCTTTTAAAGATTTCGTATAACAAAGTTATTTAATAAAATGATCCCATCTGTCTTCAGAAAAACGTTCTGTAAACCTAGAAAAGTTATTTACCGCAAAAAAAAATTAATGGATCTCTAACAAGCAATTTATTAGTATTCAGTATCACCCAAGTGTCCCATTGTTTATAAAGCAGCTGTTCCCAGCTGAACTAGTGTTTGCGACTATCAACAAAAAAGATTTTCTTACCGTCTACGCTGTTAAAAATACACCTCTACAAGAAATACTGGAAAATGTATCCTACAGTACGTGAAAAATTGTCGGAAGTAATTACACAAGTGCATCAAAATTACCGATAATTTTTTATGAAAGCATGTTGTCTAATAACTGCATGAGTTTATTTTCATGTTTTGGCGAAATATGAAAATAGCCGAGTGCAGTTTTTACTGACACCATGCTTGAATAAAAAATTATCAGGTTTATTTTGATGCACTTCAGTCGGCAGTCCCCATTACTGCAGGTTTTTAACCAAAAATTGGGAGGATACGATGTCATAAAGTTTAGCTCTACTTTTGGCAAGTTTATCTGAAGCCGTGAAAGGAATGCAATCGAAAAGATTCGATATTGCCACGTTTAACTATGAAAAAGCCAAAGTGCTAAATATGTAATGATAATAATTAGAAAAGGGACTTTTTATTATCAACAATATTAACAAAATGATTAAACGTTAATTTCTTTATGTGCTTGTTTCGTTGGATTTTTTCCATTGACATTATTTTTTCAATTTATGAATATTAAAAGATGAGCACTTCTCCAAATATGTTATGGGCTTCTTCAAGCTCTGGCAGCGTTGTACGGAAACCATAATTACCACACCCTCCGAATTATATGATTGGTGATTTTTATAGAAAGCTGACTTCTTATTGACAAACGCGTGCGTGTGTTTTTCCCTCTCACTTCCTCAATTGACTGATATTGATTTATCCAGTGGCGTTAGTATTGTCAGTGACCTTTGTATTTTCAATTTTACTTGGTAAAATAGGTACCGTACGCCATTTGTACGTTTATGACAGATGTTCCTCGCCTCTTACCGATGCCCCGTAGCTTCAGATAAACTTGCCAAACTATACCAAGAATGACGTGATGAGATATGTTATAGTTTTGTCCATGAAGACTCTTGATATCTACCATGCCCAGAAATTGGAATACATTGAGTCCGTTCTTCTCATAAAGCTTCCAAGATTATGTCTTTGGAAATACTTTTTTCTACAAAAACTAAAAATTAATCGAAAGTACGAGAGGCAGCTGAGGAAGCGTGCCACGCACAACGATTGCTCCATAAAACTCTTCGAATAACCTTAGTAGCAATTAAAAAAAAACGGATTCACGCCATGTATGTCAAGCATGTAAATAAGAAAAACTAATAGAAATTCTTGAAGTCGTCTCCGACGCGTATTCAGAGTTCCGTCGCAGTTTCCTAAGAATGCACCCATTTAAATATCAGTGAATATACGTGATGTCGGCAAAATAGAAGCCGATACCTCATTAATTAAATAAAACATGTCTAAGGTAAATCCAATAGGGATTTAAGTATTTGTCAACAACTGAGATTATGTGACAAAAACAACGATCTCCAATGAAAACGAGTCTCAGTCCAAATACGGCTGAACACTGAACACCGACACAAAGCGATCCTCGAGACATCGCTAGATTCGGTCGCCATCGGTTAGGCGACTTACCAAACAAATAAATAAAATTACATTCACTCGATTTGTTTGAAAACGTCATCTTGAATCCCCGAAATTATATGATGTATTTAAGACTCACATTATTATCTATACCAACACAATGTTTTGATCGCAACATAAATCAAAGCGAGTACAACACACAGCTGCGTATCATTTTGGAAGGATTCATTTGAATTATTTTATGAAAACTGTTGTAATTTGTCACAGCCTCCAGAAGGAGCAAATCCTCAGCCGAAGTACTATGACTGGAGACAAAGAGGCTCAGCCTCCTTAACAATTTGTCCAGCAAATATCACCAGAAATATTTTGTTGATTATTCTTCATTTTATTTCCCGTTTATCTCAAATTTTACATATCCACAATAAATTCCCCGTTTTCACTACTTATTTTAGAATCTGACAACAGTGCCCTGAGGCTAGATTCCACAAACATCTCTCTCGAAACACGTACTGCTCTACACAGTTGCCGTTTTTCTACCACTCCAATTGCTAATACCATAAAAAAAAGCGGAAATGGCAACACTCTCGGTAGGCCAGCCTCTGGGATAGCTTCTAGCAGTTACAATGATATGCGAACCAAAACGAACTACGAAATATAGAATACGAGCGTGGGTTCGTGCGTGTTTGTTTTGTTTTAGATGATTGGCGGGAATTTACAACATAAATTCACCGATATAATTAATTCAAGAGAGCGTTTGAAGTATCTCATTTATAAAATTTCAAGTTTCCGTAATACACAATTGCATTCTGATATTTTATTTGAAAATCTTTTAACTGATGACGCTCCTCCCGTGAAAAGGAGGTGAACATATAATTTGGTAGACAAGAAACTACATTATAAACAACTTTTTTATGAAATTTTAGATATTATTGAAGGTTAAATTAACTGGCTGAGTAGAGTATATTTTTATGTCAAGCCTCCTCTCTTGAAAAGTTCACGAGCTGCCACTGCTTGCTAGTTGTCCATGATGGATTTCCTGTCAGTGGTTTTAGTGACAGGCATGACCTCTATTGGCCTTGAATTTGTTTCGTTGTTGGTCTTTAGCGTTGATCCAGCTGCTTTATTGGTCGAGGCTGTCTTTTCTTGTACAGCTACTAGAATCTTCTTCTAGCTCTGTGATCTTTTTCTTATCCAATTATCGATAAAGTTAACATACCATGGAGCTTTGACTACTAGTCTAAATCTGATTTTTTATTGTGCTTGGATTTTCTTGCACAGGTAGCTTTTCCAGTTTGTCCTCAGACACTGGAAGCTTAGTTAGGATTGCCTTGATCTGCCTTATCTTCGTCTTGAGCTCTTTAGACCTATTATCCATAGCAGACTACTTGGGTATTCTTTGCGCTGACCTTGATAATATTCTCGAACAACTAAAATTAACAGTATATTGTGTCACAAGGAAAGAAAAACAGCATGTAACACACAACTGTTTTTCACTTACCGAATAAACCAAAAAATAGGAAAGTATAACAAAAATATTCAACATGTAATTGAAAAATTTACTTGAAACGTCGAAGTATCAAGTGACTGATGGTGAAAAACCTAAAAAATCGTTATAAACCACAAACTATTTTTATTTATCTAATAAAAAAGAGATTAGATAGAGCGTGTACAGTTATACAAAACAATCTATTCTAATTGGAGTTAATTTGACATCGTTAAATCGGACCATTTTGTGTTTGGATTTTTATTGGTGCCAGTAATAAAACTATAATAATAAAATCGTGGGAAAATTTCATGTCCTGCTTGTAAAACAGCATCTACAAGACTTATTTCACAATTATGGGTCGTAACAAATTTATATCATCCAATCAATCAGAATACCTACTTTTTTTGTATAAAATTTCCAGATGGATAAAATGTGTGTGATACCGAAAATTAGTAGGTCTAGCGTGTTCGAAATCCTGGTATATCTAGTAGTTGTATAAAATTAAAACATTTATATCATTTTCAGTATTATCAAGTCTCAGTTTTCATGTTGCTGCTTGTTGCATGTAGATAACTTCTAGCCGAGAGGGTTAGGTTTTTTGAATTACAAACAAAATTTACCACTACTATAACGGTCTTAGAAACACACATATGCTTCCTTGAGCCTTCATCTTATATTTTTTTTCAAGATAGATGATTAAATTTATATGAAAATATTTGAAAATTTCTCAAGACTTATGTTTCAATGTCTGATAGAGGGTGATTGTTAGTAAAACATTCACTTATTAATGTCAATAGTTGTGGTTATACTTTATTTTCATGGTTTCTTCGAAATATATTCTTTTAAACTAAAATAATAACTTTAAATTAAAATAAACATAATATGTTTATTTTAATTTTAAATGTAGACTCTGCTTCACATAGAAGTCTAGAAGTTACAGTCGTATGCGAGAAGAAGCTGCACATAACAATATCTGAAGATATCTGAGATATCTTCTAAGCTAAGTTTTTGGCTAAGTTTTATCCATAAAAATACTATTAACTAGTAAAAATAAATACAAATTGTTGTCACTTGAATTGTTTTATAATAATGCTGAAAATTAATGTGCAGAAAATTACTGCAACCCTCTGTCGAGCAGTTTAAGGTAAAATTAATGAGCAGTGGTTACATTCCAAATAAGGATACGAGTAGGGTTTTGTGGGTAGTCAATCCGTTCAGTGATCAGCAAAACTCACTTTTAACAGTGCTTGTATCGACAAATTTTGGATAGGTATTAAAAATGAATACCCAGAACTGTCCACAAAAGCATTACAGACTTTGATGCCATTTTCTACGTCTTATAACTGTGAACAAGGTTTCTCCATAATGGTGAATATCAAAACAAAATCAAGAAATCGTTTGACCCTGGAAAATGACATTCTTTTGTGTATAACAAAACTCAATCCGGACATAAAAAAATTGGTTAATTCCAAAGCTCATGTTTCCCATTAAATAGTATTAGGCCTTTTTCAACTTGTATGTGTATTACAAATTTGTGTAGCCTATAAATTTTGTTATTAATAAAAACTACAGCTATGACTGATTTGTTTTTTTCCTCCTTATCCCGCGACCCCCCTGGACACATCACGCGACCCACAGTTTGAGAACCCCGGCAGTGTATACCATATATTGATAATATTTTTCTACAGGTTTTAAAGTTACTAAACTGTTTTCATAAATGTGTTATTTGTTAAAATGTTATTTAATACAAAAATGGTATTTCGCGAATCCGGTGATTTCGTAAAATCCGGCTTTTAACTTCGCCCCGAAATTTGAAACATTTAATTTTGCATAAATATAAATTGTTCATAAATAAATAAGAACACTTACCACTTCAGTTCAGGAGTGTGAGGCGAAGAAAACTTCTGAAAAAGAAGAGAACAATAATTAGTTAGATATATGAGGCTCCACTTATGATTTGATATTTTGTGTTATCATATTTTATATCATCAACCCATTTACTGAAACATGTGGATTTTAATTCTGCACTTTCGTTCTTTTTTTATAAATATCAGTCATATTTTCAGGTTTTCATATTATCAGATATCAATTTTTTTTAGTATTATACGAGATTTCTCAAAAAATATGAAAATATGAACAAGAATAAAGTACCCTTAAATTTGACAGTATCGAAAAACAGTATTGTAAAAAGTTGTTCAGAACTGGAAACTACGTTCAAATATGCAATTGCATCTATTTACATTGAAAAAATAGGTTTTGTGCTTGTTTATTTTTGTTTTCCTACGACCATATTAACACTCATCACTGCTTGAAGAATATTGCAACCTAAATGGTTTAACAGTGAACATTGAGAAAACTAAAATCATGGCTTTTTCCAGGGAGGGCTTCAGTTTTGATAAAGGAACGTTCAAGTTTATAGGTGAAAACATTGGCTTTCGGTGCTGTCGGTGCTATCATACCCGTCCTAGCTAAAGCTAGCTAAAATCGACACATGGCACCCTAGAATAAAATTTTTTGAAGCACTTGCTTTAAGCACCTTGTTGAACTGCATACCTGTCTGGGGCCTTCGATATCACGATATTTTGGAGCGTGTACAGACTAATTTTTTAAAGCGTGTGCTTATGCTGCCCAGACACACTTCTGATTGTGCTCTTAGGATAGAAACAGGACGTGTTAAATATCTATATAATGTATTCAAAATGACATTTAACTGGTTTCTAAAAATTCTTTCCATGGAAGATAACAGATTGCCCAAAATATGTTTTAACCAGCAAAAAAATTTGCTGTTTTGTGACGAAAAATTTAACTGGGCTTTACAAGTCAGAAATCTTTTTTATTTTGTTGATGCAGCTGATGTTTGGGAAAATCTTTCAGTTAATACCTTAAAACAATCCAAAAAAAGCTTCGGTCAAGCTTATATGACAAACTTTTTAATGTAGACTGTGAAGCTGTCTCCAGCTCTACTTTTTACTGCTTATACACGAACTTTTCTTTTTCCAAAAGCCCTAAAAATTATCTTTCTTTAAAACTTCCTATCCAGGTCACTCGCACCATAGCTCAATTAAGACTTGCTAACAAGTATCGCTTAAAATTTACACTGAATGGAGTTTCGTACGTTATTGACCCAAATGAAATATGTACTGTATGTAACAGGCTTGAGTTTGAGACGATTGAACATTTTCTTTTTGACTGTCCGATTTCCATAACTATGAAACCTAATAACTGCGCAACTGTATCTAATTTTGAAAGTCTAGTTTTTCAATTAGAAAACCTAAATGTAACCTCGGCAAAAAGCATATCGTTTTATATATGGAATATTTTAAAATTAAGGGCATTTATTCTAAACGAATGAAACATTACTTTATTATCATTATTTTTTTTAACGTGTACTAGTTTTAGGTTCCTTTTTGTTTATATAAGTTCGGCTTTTTCTTACATTTTATAGGGCACACTTTATATTAAGCATTAATTTTTTTTTTCTCTTTTTAACTATACATATACCAATTCTAAGTTTCTATAAAAAAGTTTTTCTTGTATTTTAGATTTTGGATAAGTAAATTTTTTTTGTCTCGCCAGTGACAGAATGTATTGAAGAGGAGATGCGCAGTCGCCCAATACTATAAATACTATAATAATAAAAAAAAAACGACCCTCGTAGATAAAATCGTATACATATTTGAACGTAGTTTTCAGTTCTGATCCGATTTATTCATAATATTTTTCTATATTGTCAATTTTAATGGTACTTTATTCTTGAGTAAAGTTCATATTTTTTGAGAAACCTCGTATAATACCGATAAAAATTGATATCTGATAATTGTCTCTTAGATTTTAGAACATGCAAAACTTTTTATGAAGAATAAGTTTTTTCCCTAAAATTGATAATATTTCATATAGAATTAATACTTTTCAGACGAACTGTAGCCATCAGTACTGTCATTATTATTAGCCCCTATAGTATGAATTACTAGAGCCAGTGAAGACTTTCACCAATAGTAGTTAATGTAAGTGATAAATATTACGACCTTTTCAAAAATTTTCGTTTTTTTTAAATAAATACCATTGAAATTGAATTTCAATTAAGATTTCATAATAAATTGTTGACTAAACGCAACACCAACTTAGAAATTGTCGTTATAAAAATATGAATCGCTTTAAAGAAATATTCCCATAGATTTCGGAATCCCAAATTGACTGATAGTTGAATTCCCTAGTCGGAACAAGGTGCAACAACTTGAAACGATCTCATGTCGGCGCTAGAGGTCGAGCGAGTCCTCACCCGATGACAGTGGCATGGCACTCTCTCTGCACATGGGAGGCATACTTGTCAAACGTTACAGTTTAGTGCCTGTTCAAAGCACCTTTTGCAAATGCCGACCATTGCAAACGACTGCCGTTTTCTACTTTTTACGAGTTGTAATTTTCCTTTGGCTGCCAACGTGCATGTGCTTTATTTTATTGGGATTATCTACTTCTAATGAATGTCCGTTTCGGGCACTAGATACGTTACGGAACGGAAACTGACAGTACGAGAAAGTTCCCATATGTATCTGTGATTCGCGATAGATACAATACTTTATAGAAAAAAAATGTTCAAACGATAATAATTTTATTATAAATATAAAGTTTTTCGAAAAATATACAGTTATAATTTTGAAAAAAGTAAATTAGATAGACATAGACATTGTGTGTTTGATATGACTGCTGTAAAAATTATATTATGCCATGAATTGCAAATAGTAAGATACAGTTTGACACACCGGAACTCATTCAGTCATCAAGATCATACTGCAGGTTTCATCAGAAGTGATTATTTCATTTTTCTCTAAAAAATTTCTACTCGGACTCTGCACTTTATAGAATTCCACTATTGACTCTATGCACATGTCTTTTTTCAATGAATTTTTCATAAAAACTTTAATATATCTCATAGTAATGGGTCAGGGATAAAAGAATAATCGTTGACAGTATACAGAGGGAGACTGCAATAATAGTTTATAATAATAATTATAATAGTAGTAGTAATACTGTAGTGTGCCAGTACGGAGCAGATCTGTTGATGGAGGAGCTTTTGGTCAGGGGTCAAATTAACAGAGCCAACTTGGTACATACTCTCTTCACGTTACATTTTTCTGGCAGTTTCTTTATTGGTGTTTACAGTCTTAGCAATTTCCATACTACTCGACGGTCTACGTACAAAATCTCATTAATTCTGGCCACAACTTCCAAGGTTGAATGTATGTATTTTGGGGTGACATTTATTGAGACCTAAAAGATCTATTGTTCCCCCTTACTTCTACTCAGTTTCTGAGGAGAGTATCAGAAACTAGTAGTTCCTTTAGACCTATTTCCCAGAGGAATTTTAGGATGTCTGCAGACTTCAACTTAGGTGAATGGTCCTCTTCTATCCAGTAATTTCCCAGGTGCTGTGCCCTAGGATTCTGAAGTGCTTTGCAGTTGGAAATTATGTGGATGGAGGATTTTTCTTCCATGCCACAAAATCTACATTCTTCTTCCTCCACTATTTTGAGCTTTTTCAGGTACCCATTCAGGCGACAATGTCCCGTTAGGATCCCTGTTAAAACTCTTAGCGCAGTTTTACTTTGACTCATGCATTCATTTGATCATTTGCTATTTCATCTGCTATCCCACTTCCTTTTATTCCTGTGTGTCCTGGAATGCTTCCAAGGTTGAAACAGACAGGTCGATCTGGAAGCTGGTCATCTCAGATGCTACCTTGGCCACAAGAAGACCGGTTTCACTTGCACCAGATAGATAATGCTCACCACAGGCCTCTTTCAACAACTTGATCCACTGCTATAGAAAAAATAGTACCACAATAATAAACATGGAATATTAGACATTTCCAGCTGCATTCGCTCCTCCCTACTTCTCCAGAACGCCTTCTGCGCGAGTAGTCACGTTATTTAATAGCCAGATCTCGTGCAGTAGGTTGAGGAAATTCGGGGAGGTAAACTACTTCTTGACGCAGGTGCTCACTGGGCACGGGTCGAGAGTGGGTTACCTCCACAAGATTGGGAAAAGAGAAGCTGGAGTGTGCGAGAGATGTGAAGTGGAGGATGATGTGTTTGGAAGTTGGAAGAACGAAGAAGTTGGAAAATAAACTGGGACGGTGTATTGGGAAAATATGGTGGAGATTATGTTGAGGGGCGAGGAGGAATGGATGGAGATAAGTGGAGTAGTAGAGAGCATGATTAGAAAAAGAGAAGGACTCGACATGGCATGTGAGAGGTAGGAGTGATAGAAGGGAGAAGATGACGAAAAGTGTGTTAGGGACCGCCGCTCGTCTTGAAGTATGATAGGGTAGAGATTCCAAGGCGGGAGTAACGGCGAGTTTGAGGTGTGGGTTTGGTTAGTAAGTATTCTGGGTACTGATTGAGGACCTATTAGAACATAAGTTTTCCATCTTGGCCCAAAAAAAAGGTTGAGTTAATTAGGCAGACTTCTTTATTTTGTTTTTTTGTCTTACTCAGTCTTCCTTTTTCTTTGCTATATTCAATCGATGTCTTCTTTCATGTATTCAAACCAATAATGATAGTTCACCATAATATTATTTTTCTTTCAACACTGTTCATAAACCTTCTTAATTCACTTAATTATTAAAATTTTCAAATGATATAATAAAGCATCTAAAGTCAATTCAAAACTTCTTTCGATTTCTGATTCTTTCATTGCGTCTTCGTCGACACTATAAAAGGCTTTATTATTTCCGAGTAATTCAGAAATAACTTTAATTTATGTGCCACTAGTGGTTGCTCGATAAAGCAGAAAGGAGCAACCGAGGCACGCATTCGTTTTTCACAATGAAGCGTACACGTGGACATCGACTTGGATATATGACAACCTCTTTTTATGGACAATCCTACTGTTATGACGAATTCGTTATAAAATTGACTTGTTGCAATACAAGAGCAGTGACGTGATAGGATGTTGATGTCGAAGAAAACTAGTTTTTTTTATGCTCATAAATCTATCGGGAAGATTCGACGTTAGATTTACAATTTTGTTGGTAAAATAGTGGAATCGCGGTTATTTTGAATATACATAACAAAAAATGTCGATTTATTATTTATAAGTTAACTTCATAAGGCGGCAAATACAGAGTGACCCAGAATTTTTATTTATTTGTCATGCTAGCAGCTTGAAATCTTTTGCCAAATATATTCTGTTATACAGGGTGCTTCATTGGGAAAGGGCCTAACTTTAACTGTAGATTTGGTGCTTCCAAAAACCTAAATTTAATGTGTCTTCTGCACTTTATAACCTAGATACAGGGTGTTTTATAATTATAAATCCATCCTACTTCTTAAGAAATTTCGAAATTTCGAACCTCATAATATATCATATCATATCATATTATTTTGAAATTTGGTACACGTGATAACCATTACCTAGAAACTCCATCAAAAGCATCTCCAAAAAGATAATGCAGGTCCGGCTTGACCAAAAATTTCAAAACTCGTCTTTCTTAAAAACAACACCCTGTATATAGATTGTTTTTAAATTGCTCTTCATAATTGGAAAGAGTATGGAAAATCGGATATCCATATTAGCTTTTTATTCTTCCGCAGACAATTTTACTACCAAAAATTTACCGTCAAAGTAATAATTTATGCATGTTTTGGGGGTTAACAATGGTATCGGAGAGGTTTTTTTTATTTTTGAGCTTGAAATGAAATCTGTTTAATGCATCTAGAGAAGCAACCTAGAAATTCAATTGAGTTTGTACGTTTACGAGTACAGACCACTACAAAATGTGATTACAGGGACGTACTTGGAAATACTCATTCAATATATTTCTAGCACCCTGTATAAGAATATGTATCTGCATACTATGCACTTCTACACTTAGAATAACAAGAGTGAAATACGAGAAATAAAAAAACCATTTATCTACTCCTATTCTGTAGCAAGATCCTCTTCTTATTAATTAAACGTGGCAACTGCGCTTTTTGGTTGACCCGCCCTTTGAAATGCCAGTTGAAGTAGTGTGCTAATTAGTTCTTTAGAGTGATCACGTCAAAACTCTTTTTCTTTTACGGACTTTTTTCAAAATTAACAAATACAGACGAACTCACTCGTCTCCAGCCAAAAGGATAATTATTCCCAAAAGTCATAATCAATTTAGTATTTACTCGAAAACAGTTTGACAGTTGACAGGCTCTCGGAATAGAAGATATCTCGTCACAGCCATCGCTGTGTACGGAACCCCGACGGCGACACGATGGTGGCGCTACACACAAAACTAAATAAAATACGAGCAAACGAGTGCAGGCGAAGCTAATCTGATTTACACATATCACAACAAGGAATTTTACGTCAGTGGTTGGGTCGTTGGTTTTATTAAAGTTATATTCACCTGTCACAACACAGTTCATCGCTGGTAGTTATCTGTTTATATTGAATTTTAGAATGAATATTTCATCGCTGGTTTATTGTCGGTAATGCTGTGATGGGGATAACGATGGAATTTATAAGAGGTGACCGAAGAGCGTTCATAGACTCCGTTTCACACAAGAAGAACCCACTAGTATGGGCAGCTTCTTCACGCATACGACTGCAACTTCTGGACTTCTGGTGGGTTCTTCGTATGTGAAACGGAGTTTACATTTGCACTGATGGAAATAGTATTTATTCTGGACCAGATTTCTTGATGAATTGTGAATGATTATTTTACTAATATATAATTTTACGTTTCTCAAAACCCATAGAAATTTTCAAGCTCTTCTTCATTCTTTCAAGATTTTGGTAGTAATTCCTGGGACACCCAGAATATAAAAAAAACTGCAAATCAGCGTGTATGGTTATATTGACGCAATCCGCATCTTCACGGATGGCTCTAAAACCAATATGGGCTCAGTATGTGGAATTTACTCCAGATCTCTGAATCTAAGCATTAAATGGACGATGGGCTGTAATGTCAGCGTTGCTCAAACAGAGCTCACTGCTATCCTACATCGCCGCAAAAGAGATTACCAAAAGAAACACCACAGGTAATAAAATTCACATCCTTATGGATAGTAGACAAGCATTGCTTGCCCTGAACAGACACGTATCACATCAGGCCTAGTACTGGAGTGTCACCTGTCCCTGATCGAAGCCAGTAACAACAACGAAGTCACTCTAGGCTGGATCAAGGGCCACAGTTATCGCCTACTTCACACAAGTAAGCTTGATGACGAGCTAGAAGGAAGTCTGAACCCCAGAAGGATGCACAATTGTGGCCCAAGTGCTGTGGGGTCAGCCACCCTTCAAATTCTTACAGATACAGATGGTTATATTGAATTGTATCGAGTCGGTCAATTGATTCCTATCCATTAACAAACCATTTATGAATCTCATTATCTGCAGTGATCTGTTTTATTTATGCAACTAATTATAGTTCTCTGTACTCATGATTCGTTGAAAATCAATCTCGACCGTATACAAAATACTTTCTTCAATTAGCTGTTTGATATTGCACCGTCTTCTACTAAAAACATCCATAATTTCATTCCACTTCGCAATAACTTCGCATTTCAATCAGTGACATGCATTGTGAAAAAAAAATTAAACGACTAATAGCGTACTTAAGATAACGAATAGAACGTCTGTATCGGGAATATATTGGTACTACTGGTAAGTAGTAACAACGCTGTGTTAGTACAACTGTGAATATGTTTTGATAAAGTTAAGTTTTAATGAGAATTTCGCGAAAAAAATGTCGTTAAGATGGAGAAATCGTTTTGTTTAACATTATTTAGCGAATTGTTAATATCTATGTATTATTAATATTATAGTCGTAGAAATAGCACAATTCTTTTTTTTCTTTCTCCATTATTTTCATGAAAAATGTACGAAACAAAAAATTTAAATTAGTTGCCCACCCGTGTTCGGAAACTTCCGGGTTGTTGACTGGATAACTGACCCAGGTTCATTTTTCGTAACCCACCTCGAGAGGTAGGTCGGTAGAGACGCTACAGGCATCGCATGCGCATTACTGAAGGGTAATATAACATAACCTATTTCTTTTGGTGGTAACGAAATATATTGCTTTTATCAAACATGAACAAAAGGGTCCTTGCTACATTAACGGCGTTGGCATTTGATTAATTTTTCGAAGATGTTGACGAAGTTGAAGAAGAGATGCATGTTTTGTTATGACGTTAGCTGTCAGATCAAAAACGGAGTCCATTAGTTCGTAAACTACAGTTCCCTGGTGAGTGATCGGAGTGATTCATCAGGTAACCTCTCTGGATCGAGTTAGTGAGCCGGAGTAAGTTTCCGAAGACGCCTATTGAAACTTGAATAGAGGAGTTCAGTTTAACATCAGTGTTGCCAACAAAAAGTGGTTCTTACGACAATAATGACAGTTGATGTTTCAGCTGTCATTAGGTTAGGTTCTATGTGAGTGGGGCCTTCTCGCCACCTCCACTGCGACCTTCGTTAGGTCTATTGTGGCTCACCCCTAGGGATTACAGTTCACCCCACAAGCCTGTGCTTCTAACGAAGTCTATGGTTGTATTTGATGATACTTTTTTAAAGTCGTTCGGCTCTAAGGTACTGAAACCGAATATATTATACCTCAGCCTGCCCAAGGCTAGGCATGAGCATAGTATGTGCTCCGTAGTTTCTTCCTCCAAATTACAGACCCTATAGTCCGAGGTCTGAACCGTCTGAACCAGACAATGTCTACAATGTCCTGTAACCAGTCCCGTCAGAATGCGTAGGTTTGTTCTACTCAATTCTACTCAATTCCAGGATCTGCTCATTATATAAACGTCTTCGAGTGAGAGAGCCCCAGTACCCAGTACGTGTAGGCTTTCCTCTACGCCCAGGTAGCTATGGCTCATCTAGCAGTGCTTTCTGCAATGCCAAAAAATGGTCCAGGTCCGATAGATAAAGTCTCTGATTCCTTTTTTGCCAGAGCGTTGGCCTCCTCATTGCCTTCCACTCCTCGATGCGCCGGCACCCGGGTCAAAATGAATCTGTTTTTCTTGCTAGTATTTCAAGGGATTGTAGACAGTTATATACCATCTTAGATTTTATACTGTTGGAACTCAGTGCTTTGAGAGAAGCTTGGTTATCGGACAGGATGTGCTGTCATTACCAGGTTTGTTTTGATTTATGTTCTGGCAGTTTACAGTGTTATCATTTTGAACGATAACAAAAAAATCGCCTGAAGGGATTTTTTGTTGATAATTTTCCAAAATAATAATGGACCAAGGAACATTAATTGACTTCGGGGAACTCGGCGGCCACCACAATGCTCTTCTTCGACCTATCCACCGATTTGGGAGGATGCTGTTCAAGTAGTTTCTCTCGAAGGGTTCTCTATTAATTTTGTCCATTGGAATAACACAAAATTCAGCCTGTCTTTCAAAATCTTTTTCTATCAGTTCTTGCACAAAATTTACTGGGAAGCCACTTCACTTTGTTTGATGGCCAACCTCATTGTCTAACTCTACTTGCCGCGCATTGGCAATTGGCATGGGGTATTATCTTCAAAGGCCAGCAGAACATCTACTTTATTGTTTCCAGATATTGCTTTTCTACAGCCTCCTTTTACATGACCCTCCAATAGGAGAATTTCAATAAGCAGCTTTTAAAAAAAGGAAAAGTGTAGTTTAGACATATTCTTATGGTCAGTGACCGCTTTGATCAGATTTATTGTTGGGTATCAATGAATATATGGAAACAAAACTTGATAAATAAGGAATCTGAACAAATCAAAAAGTTATGATTAGATAGATATTTGAAATACCTTTCAATTGTTGTATCCCATTATGTGTTTTGCTTTATTCCACTCCTCCCTCCATTATTTTTGACTCCTTGGACACTGTTTATTATTTCTTATTTGCTGATAATTATTAAATTCAAGTAAGAATATTTTGCAGTGTAGTATCTAGGTACGTATTAGATCGAGAACACTTTATTTCAGATTAGAATTCATTAATAGCATAGGATCCAGGAGTAGTACCTACCAGTACGTATAAAATTAAGGTATAGTTCCATAACTCTTATCGAACATCAAGATAATCGTGTGGTAGCAGCAGAATACGGTAACGAGCAGAAAAAAATGGGAAAAAGATAGGAGGCAGTAGTCTTATCTTAACGGCGAGAAATTTTTTACTAGTGCACACCTAGGCGCTCAATAACGTAATGAGTCAATTAAGGGGAGCCCATCAGATAAGACAATGCGCCTGTTCGTAACACTAATAATTACCAGGCGTTCGTTGCTCTGATACTCTCGCACTATTTACATATACACACGATTCCGTAGATTCTATATCGTTGTACGTATACCCGATGTCTTAATTTTCGCTGATCTAGATCGAGAGTTATCTATTGAAAATTCCTTTTATGCGAAAATCTTCCTTCGGTTACTATGTAAATTGTTGTTATATTATCTCCCTTCGATCTTGCTGATTGTTTAATAGCGATCAGAAGGAGAAGCTGAGCTTGGTTTTTTCAATTATACAGTTTGTCCATCAAGTAACGCATAAGTTCATTATATAAATAAATAGATAAAGGAAAAAATCCCAAAACAGGTCGATTACTTTGAAAATTTACAAAAGGTTAGTGAAGAAAAAGAAAATATCATTATTGCCTGCAACAATACAATATCTTGATATACAGGGTGTACCAATCTTACGACAAACTTCGGTATATGGGTTATTTTAAGAGATATCAAAAAATGTTATCAACAAAAATAGAAGATGTGTTGAAGGTCCATATTTTGAAATTACACCGAACTATACAGAGTGCTGCATAACTCCGTTACAAACCAAACATATGATTTTTCAAATGGGAACCCCTGTATATTATACCGAATTCGGATTGGTTACATTTTTTTGAAGCTTTTGATATGCGGTTTTGCCACGTTATACAGAGTCCTTTAAAAGATATGGACATGTTTATGTGAAAACAGAGCCAAACAGAGTTTTGTGATATGATGCAATATCTCCGTATCCTATTATATCTCAATTATATTCTTTCTTATATACAGGGTGAAAGGAAACTCGAACCTGTCATTTTCTTTCTTCTTTCAAACGGAACACCCTCTATTTTATAGCAAGAATAGAATCTTCGATTATGTAACTTTAATTTTTGTCAAGCATTCCCTATACCCAAAGCTTATAACAACACAGTTATTTTGTAATATTTATTGTAAAATATAACTACTGACCTATTATGTGAAAGCATTAAACGGTGTATGTAACAAAAAATCCTAATTAATAATAAATTTCAATGAACAATTTATTCTAAACAAAGCTAGCCACCAAAAGTATAATCCCAACCGTAATATTAAACTCAAGGTTCAAAATGTTCAGCGTTAACATCCATGCAATGCTGCAGAATAGTTCAAATGATTGACTAACATTTCTCAACATATCAACGTTAGCAGATCGAAATGCCGCACTAATTATCTCTAATAGCCAGGGATTTTATAAACTTATTCCTCACAAGACCCGAAAAAAATAAATATACTTTTGTTAAATCGGGTGACCAGCTGGCCTATCGGGCCCCCTCTTACATCATTGCATTGATGTTAACGGTGAACACTTTGAACCTTCAGCTTAATATTACGGTTAGAATTATACTTTTGGTAGCTAGTTTTGTTTAGAATGAATTATTCAAAAGCTTCATAAAAATGTAGCCAATCCGAAATCATATGTTTGGTTTGTAACGGAGTTATGCAGCACTCTTTATAGTTCGATATAATTTCAAAATATGGACCTCTAGCACATCTACTATTTTTGTTTATAACATTTTTCGATATCTCTTAAAATAACCCATATACCGAAGTTTGTCGTAAGATTGGTACACCCTGTATAAATAAATATACCGTAAAATTGTATAACGTCAGCAAATATAACACCTAGAAGGATTTTTTTTTCTCCGATAACCGCGTCCGAAAGGTTAACTTGAGTGAGTATCCGATATCGAAGTGTCAATATATTCAGATTAACCTCACAATCTGATCCACATAAAGCGTCCGATTTCATATAAAATTTGAATAAAACGATTCTAAAACACAAATACCCTTTTAAAATTCATAGAAGATCGATACTAAATTATCATTAATTCAAAGACATGTTCAAAAGTGCAATATTAAGAGAATCAAATTATTTTTTTATGTAAATGTCGTGATACCATCAGTGGCGTATCAACATCAAGCTCCAATCGTATTACGTAACATTCTAATATTCAAAATATGGTTTCTGAGGACAGTCTCAGTAGATCTATCCCAGGTATTTAAAACGTTAGCGCACAATTACCCGAGAATTCTTATTCCATCATTGGACAGACATTAAACACGGTATCATCACAAATCGACCTTGGTTTATTAGCAAACTCGAAACTTACGTGAGAGATAATATTTCTCATAATTGTAAATATTTCTAAACTGTTCCTAATACAAAAAACTTTCTCTAAAGCTTCTTTCGAAACATATTGCAAACTTTACAAGACCTATGTCCGACCTATACTTGAATACGCCGGGCCTTAGTGGTATCCAGATTTAGCTAGAGATCGTGAAATGCTAGAAAGAGTGCAAAGACGCGCAACCAGATTGTCTTTTGGCCGTGTTAGACCTACGTACGAAGAGAGATTAACCATGGCAAATCTTACAACATTTGAGGTGACCTTATTCTTTCCTTCCGAATTTTGAAATTCAACTTCGGTGATCTTCGAGCAGTTTGCCACCTCAATGTAGACGACCGTCTTCGTGGGCACTCCTTAAAGTTGAAGAAAGAGCCTTTCGGAACCCGTTATAGGCAAATAACAGAATTTTTAATATTTGGAATGGTCTTCCTCAGCAAATAATTAGCTCGGAAAATGTTAATAGTTTCAAAAATCAAATAGACTCCTACATTTTCGATCTGTAGTTTTTTAGGCTTAGTGTACTGTCAGTTATTGTTTTATTTGAGTATATTCTGTAAATTATTATGGGCAAAATAGGACTTACCTTATCATGTAATAATAATAATAATAATAATAATATGATCCTCTGTCTCATGCGCTATTTTGGTAGACCTGCCCTTAACACATCTTTCTTCTGCCTCTTTCCACATCTACCTCCATCATCACCTTCTACTCCATCTTCCTAACATCCCTACTATCAGAGACAACCCTGAGACGCCCAAGTGTGGCCGAGAGTTGAGACTAGACAGCCCTTAATGCATGATCACATTATCATTTCAAGGATCGAATTGGACCATACAAAGGGCTTTTAACTATTTGTTAACAACAAGAAACAAGAAACTTTTTCAATTCTTAGTTCCACTTACAATCCTAAAATTGGGAAAAGTAAATATTCCAAAGAAGTTCAGTTCCCTCCACTTTAAATTTGACGACACTGATTATACCGTTCTTTAGATTTGATTATCTCTTAAAGTTGTCAACAAAAAAAGAAACAAATCTCCTTTATCTCTCCGTTCGAACACGGCATTTCTCAACACTTTAGGTCTCATTAAACAAAATCTATCACCCATTAACATGTATCACTCTATTCGGAAACAATTTCTATACCGAACGAATCGATCTTTGTAAGAAAAAGATCAAGTTCGTATGAGGAAGATTACAACTAGTTCAATGTTAACACAACATAGATCGTGTAAGAGATATAATGATCTGGTTTCTTTCTGACACATATAAATTGATTAATTTTTTTGTTTTATTAATTATATGATTTGTTGTTGTCATTAATCTTCCTTTAATTCGTTAATCAAACTGTAGTACAAGCTATGAGCCGCACCGATCTGGCACCAAGTCACAGGAAATAAAAAATATAAGGAACTGCTGATTAAAGCACAACGGAAAGCATTACTAAGAATTACTAGCGCATACAGAACAGTCTCCAGCAAGGCGGTACAAGTGATAGCCGGAATCCTTCCTATTCACATCAAAATAGACGAAAGAAGGCGGTTGTACAAAAGAGAAGACGGAAGAAAAGAAATTGCAAAAATAGAAGAAAGAGAAATCTCGATAAATAGGTGGCAAAGCGAATGGGAACTGACGGAAGACGTGGCACAGTGGACAAAGAAGATGATACCAAATATTATAGAATGGTTGGAATGCCCTTTCCGCCAAACAGACTACTACCTGACGCAAGCCCTAAGCGGTCATGGTTCTTTCAGAGCCTATACGTACCGAATAGGGAAAACAGAAGACGACGAATGTGTGTACTGCGGAGAGGCAGATAGTGCATCTCACACCCTATACAAGTGTGCTCGATGGGCACAGTCCAGATATGTATTGAGAGAGCAAATCGCTAGAGAAATAAGTGAGGAGAATATGATGAGAGAAATGATGAAGTGCAAGGAAAACTACGAGAAAATACACAATTTTGTAAGAACAACAATGAAAGAGAAAGAAAGGGAAGAAAGAGAATACGAAAATTTGGGGTTTATAAACTGAAGTGAACGGAGTGAATGAAAGGAATAGCCGGCTCGTAGTGAAGCTATGTTCGCTAAGAACGGTCCCACGCGCGCCGTCGGAGAAGAGGGTGGGTTTTTAGCTGGTAGGCGGCTGGGCAGCTAGTCGAATCCAGCACACCTGGGACATCTTCCCAGGCGTCTTTAGAAGATTTTCCCACCCACAAAAAAAAAAGTACAAGCTATGAGATAAAAAGTATGAGAATACCATAATTACTTCAACTTTATTGAAAGTGGACAGAAAAAAGTGAAGGGCATGAAAATTGTTTGAAAAAAAGTATATAAAGGGTGGAATTCACTGAAACTTGAAGGATCGGTTGTGTGATGCCTCTTAGCTTCTCAGCAAAGTCTAGTAATTCCTTCACTAAATCAAAAAAGATAAGTACATTAATAAGAGAAAGGATTCTTGGGAATCTGTATTTTCAGTGTTTAGACCTATTTCTAGGACTTAATAATTATAAAGTTTAATGTATTTTTATGGCAATTGCAGGGTTTACTCTTCAAAATAAAAGTAGTAGCATTTAGGATCTGGACCAGAACGTCTTATTGGACAAAAATAATCCAAATGAATGAATCGGAAAGAGAGGTACCATTGAGAAGCCACTTAGGTTGCCAGACTTACTGTCACCAGAGGTGGGAAGAGTTTCATTACTGTCGAGAGATTAGTTAGTTAGGTTAGGCTATTATCTCGAGACAGGAATGAAACTTCCTACCGAGGTTTGTATACTATTTTATCTACAACCATCATATCCCGATCAAAACTAATAAATCTTTGTTTTGTTCTGAACACACCTGAGATATTACATTTGACGACTTCTGTCACCAATATAAATAAATGTCAAATGGATATTAAGTTCTCGAATAATAAATCAAGAAAAATGTCCTCCGAGGAAGAATTGATGGATTGTACCCCTCCAGAAATAGGTATTATAATATTTATCAATGTGTTATATTTTCAAATATAAAAAATAATCATCCGAAATAGATTAACGATCACATTATTTTAGAGGTTTGGGGAGTGAGGACGTGAAGTGATCGATGAGGGCGGGAAGTGGAGGTGTGTAATATGACACTTTATAACCTTCAATGACGTTAGTAATGACAGTATTACATGTATGGTTGTGAGTAAATAAGTGAAAAACGTAGAGATGTTAACAGATACTTTCGAGTACCCTGGAACGTAAGATTTTCGACAATCTCTAAGATGTTATCTATAAATGATAACCTTCTATAATTATACTCGTATCATGATAAAGTTATAGATGGTCGTGTGCATGGAAGCTGCACGTCGTCACGGCCTAAGATTGATCTAAATAGGGTAAAGTCGTGATTAGAACTCTTCTGACCATTACCGACCTTGACAATTGAATGTAAGAATACTAAGTGCGGTTCCCATGAGTACGGTTTGCATGTTGACACTCTTGCGCTTTTTTCTCTCCTTGCAGACGTTAAGGTTCAATGGCGAGCTATTAACTTTTTTTATCTCTTTCAGAATCACAGTTTATTTTCCTTCATTTTTATGTTTTCTATTGTCTACATTGATTTTTTAGGTCTATTTATTTGTCAATTTTCTCCATTTTACATTCACGAAATGCCTAATTCTGTGTAACACAAGTTACACAAAATTTCATTTCGTAACGTATTGCATACAAGATTTTTTTCTAATTTTGAAGAAAGTAATAAAAAAATAAAATTTAATATAATTGATACAAATTTGGAAAACATAAATTTAGTTTGTGGCTGTTACTTCATGTTGGTTGTCAGTTTGACATTTTGTAAGAAAGTCTAGGCGGAAGGTTTTTAGCGAGATTGATATATTTTTAGTTTTATTTTTCAAAAATGAGTGATTCAAGTTCTGAAGAGCTACCAAGCGATATTGGAGAGGCAGCAGGTAATGCTCTATTATCAGTAATTCCCAAAAAGTCAGGCAGTTTATGATTTGGCATACGAAAAATTTGTTACGTGGTGTGATGAGAGAAAATTAAACATGTTAATGAGAAAGTTTTACTTGCATATTTTGAGGGTAAGAAAGATCTAAAAGTTTCCACATTATGGACACTCTACTCAATGTTAAGGTCTGAACTAAATCTGAAAAGGAATACTTATTGATATTAAAAAATATACAAATTTGGTAGCATATTATTAAAAGGCAAACGGACGGGTACAGTGCTGAAAAGTTAAAAGTTTTTATTTATTTAAGAAGATTTTGCCAAATTATTAGTGGAAGCTGATGACAAAGAATACTTAATGGCTAAGGTTGCAATGATAATTGGAATGGCAGGAGCATGCAGAAAAGCAAAATTAACATTTCTTCCAGTTGAAATGTTATAGACGAAGGAAGACATTTTCGTGTTGATATCCCACCTTCAAAAACAAAAGTTATACGGCAGTTTGCAATTACCACTGGAGACATTGAAAATACGAATCTTGTTGAAATATTAAGAAAATATATGAAGTTGCGTCCCCAGGTTCTTGAACACAACAGATTTTTTGTAAACTATGCGAATGGAAAATGTACCAGAAATCCTGTGGGAATTAACACATTTAACAGTCTACCAAAAGTTATTGCACAATTTCTTGGTCTTTCAAATCTTGTTCTATATACTGGCCACTGCTTTAGAAGAAGCTCTGCCACTTTCCTAGCATACAGTGGCGCTGATATTTCAAAATTAAAGAGGCATGGAGGTTGGAAATCTTTCTCTGTTGCGGAGGGATATGTTGAAAATTCCATGAATAATAAAAAACTTATAGCGCAAGAAATATTTGGGAAACATCTAATGCAATTTGAGCCGCTTTCCAAATAACAGCAAGTTCGAGCAATGAAAAAAATATGTCGTCGGGAATTAATTTGAATAATTGCAATAATTGTGTTATCAATATTTATAATAATTGATTAATTTATAATTTATGTTTTTAACCTATTATGTATTATAACAGTTTAATAAATAGAATAATTCTTTTTGTCACTAATTTTGAAATACATTTTTCGTCACCAATTGCATAAAATTTTACTTTATGCAACCAGTTACAACTAGTGTCACTTTATATGTCAAAATTAGAAAAAAAGTTTTTAAAGAGAAAATTTAACTTTTAAAAACACATTTCAAATTATGCGCCAAAACTCTACAATAGTAATGGCGTCTGTTTATGACATCATCAATTCGTAAATACCATTTATAGGTGATCTGTGTCGATTGGTTATCTATGATCTGTGTCAATGTCAAACTTCAAACACTTGACAGCTTGCATAAACAAATGTTCGGATCATAGTTGTATGCGAAAGCACGACGTCACTTTTTTTTGATACGTGTTTGAGATAAGATGGCGGATAGTTAAATTTTGAGCTTATATTTTTACTAAAATAAATGTAAACACACATGTAAAATAAAAATTAGTGATTTCTTTAGAAACTCTGTATCTTATATAATTATATCAAATCAATATTTTAGTGATTCTTAGTGACTGTCATCATGCCTATTGAGACTTGAAAATGGCCCTGAAGAAGTAGGATAGAGGACCAAACTTCATAGCATGGTTAAAAAAACCCTCTTAATTGGCGAAAAATGTATGACTTTATGATTCCTGTAAACTGTGTGAGTAATTAAAATGTTTCCAAATTAATTTTAAAGCCGTTTTGTTGTGAATTCGTGATTAATTATTAAGTTAAAGGATTGAAATATTCATCCATTTCAAAATGGCACATTACTATATTACTGTCGATTTCAGTACGTAGCGTGACTCAAATAATTTATTTACTATTAGCATTGGCAATTGTGTACGATTAGGTAAGTAGTATGTACTTAAGACACAATTATAAAACCAGCACCGGACTTGTGGGTCAATCAAACATAAAAATAACAGGTACCAGCAGAGACGAGGCAGTATTTTATCAATATATCGAAAAAAAAAATTAAAATAAATCAGGATGGTTACACTATTTTCTTTAAATTTCAGTTTTTTTTAAACAGTATCATTTGCGTGAATGTATATTTTTTATTTGGGCTATTTTGTAAAAGCCGGTACTAATATAAACGTTGTTCCACGCATAGGTCATTACGAAACTACACATTAAGAATTACTCGCTTCTATTGTATTTTTTGATTGAAGAATATATGAACAGATAAATTACTATTATTTATTAAATGTACGAAGTTCCCATAGAAAGTTGAGATCTTCATAACCTAATGGCTTTTTACGTTTCCAAAAAAAATATCACATCTTTTAGTATTGTTAGATCTCGTTCAAGATATTCAAACTTGGCGCTCTCACAATCATGAAACCGCTCACACATGCGCACCAACGTAGGCCCGCGTATACGCTTGGCAGTCGCTGCTTGACATGCGTTGTGAATACATCTTAGAACAAGAAATCTAACAGTATCATTTAAAAGGTCTCTTAACAAGATGAATATTTCAACATATACTTAGTAATTTTTTATAAAAAATGTATTCATACAATGTACTGAATTGTTTATAACAAATTCACTACGAGGATGTATCGATATCTAGTTAGCATAGACCAGTTCCATGCATAAACAATATATTGCGTTACTATAGCAACGAACAATAACTCATTAGAAGTGCCAGTGTGAAGTTGGACGTCAAAAAAGTGAACCAGAGTTACGCAATAGATTAAAAGAAAGAAATTGGAGCCATCATCAAGTTCCTGTATTTAAAAGGGTTAAGAGGTAAGCAAATTTTCGAATATATGCTTAACCCTTGGCGATCAATGTCCTCCGTCCTCTCCAAGACCTAAGAAGTTTCGTGTCCAAAAATCTGCTGCAAAAGTTCTTGCTTCAGGTTTTTGGGATTGCCATGGAGTACTCATGTTTGATTTTTTGGATAAGGGTAGAACAATAACCAGAGATTACTATCCGACATTAAGTACTGATTACTTTACGGAAAAAAATTAAAAAGAAAAGACGCGGAGAGCTATTCAAAGGTTTGCAACACAACGCCCCTGCACACAAATCTCATGTTTCCATGCAAAAAATTCGTGATTTAGGGTTTGGATTACTAGAACACCCCCCTTATTCACCAGATTCGGTTCCGTCCGACTATCATCTCTTTCCTCAACTGAAAAAAAGTGTAAAAGGTCGTGAATTTTCTTCCAACGAGGAGGTAATAAAAGTTGTGGAGGTCTGGTTTGTAGAGCAAGAAGAAACATTGTTTTTGAAAGGTCCAGAGACGTTGCAGGTTCACTGTAATAAATGTATCCAATTAAGAGGAGGATATGTTGAGTAATAAAATATTTTGACATTGAAATTTTGTTTGGTTCTATAGAGGGCTGAGAATTTTTCAATATACATATGTATATTAAAAATGAAACATTGTGTCCATTATACTGAAGAACGATATAGTACGAGCAAGAGATAGTGAGGAAAGTAGTGCTGCCTTCCATGCATCTACAAGTGGTATGTATCAAGGAAGTGCACAGCGCAGCTCTTGGAAGTCGTGCAAACTAAAATTGCCACAAATTCCTTAGATCAAAATCCAATTTGATAACTATCGATAGAATCCAATATAGATCTCTGAAAATTTGTTTGAGAGCTATGATGTCATCACCCAATCAAGCAGTATTAGCAGAAATGCAGGAACCTCCGCTAATGATTCGAAGACAATTTTTAGCTGAAAAGCAGTTGATAAAATACCGATCGTTTAACACATCCATGTTCTCGAAAATCGCTTATATAAACTCTTGCAACCTCTCTCTTCCTTACTGGAGAATAAAAAACTCCCCACCATTGTCGGATCTTTTTAAATGCCATCTCAGATATTAGTCTAATTAACAACCAATCTATTTTCCCAATTTACCAGTATAATTATGGTTCATTGATATTCCGACCAACAGTCATATACCCATCATATTCGGACTTACCTAGTTTAAATAAGTTGATCTTGAAAACCACATTGGCTACCATAAATCAGGATGTGAAAATTTATACAGATGGGTCAAAAAATGATGACGGGACCGGAGCAGCTATTTTTGTTTCTGACTTGGACGTAGTCAAACGATTTAAAATTTCAGATAATTTTTCAGTATATACTGCTGAAGCACTAAACTGGTGTAAACTTTAAACTGGTGTAGTTTGAATTCATTTCAAAACGTGGCCATCATGTCGGATTCTAAATCTGTTTTGCAAGGAATAGAGAGTTCTCCATCAAAATGTTTCAGGCAACATCTTATTTTTGAAATTAAGCGGTTGTTATATGTCTTAAAAAATAGTGGGAAGAAAATTCATCTTATCTGGGTAAAAGGACATTGCGGGATAGATGGAAATGAAAGAGTGGACTACGAAGCAAAAGCGGCATGTAGAATATCTAAGTTAACTAAAACCCAATCATTTTCGGACTTAATAAATAGCCACAAAGAATTAGCCCTCACACGTTGGAAAAACTATTATCCAAATATTGCAAAAACAAACAGCAATCAGTATTTCCATTTATATCCGCAACTCCCCAGTAAAAGTAACCTCTTAAATTTAGATTATAGCAAAAGACATCAGGGAATTCTCACACGTTTAAAAGTAAATCATGGACGTTTTCGGGCTCATCTACACAAAATAGGTATCTTCAACACACCTTTTTGTACTTGCGATAATATATCAATAGCTGATCTCAACCATATTTTTTTTGCATGTGAGGATCGACTGACAGGAAGAACAGAACTTTATAATTCTCTCATAGCCTACAACTTTCCCATGCCTGTTAATTTATGTTCACTTCTAGCAAAAAACGAAAAGGCTATTTTTGACCTACTTATACGTTTTGTTAGTGATGCGAAATTGGAAATATAGACTTTTCCTTCAGATTAATATCTAAACTTTCTATACTCCCTGTGGTTAATGGACACCGTCCGAGACCATCTCTCTCTCACACACACACTCCTTAGAAAACAGCTACATAATTTAAATATCGAAAAAGGGTAGATTTTTTCGAAAATCCACGATTTCTGCCCACCCTTAGCGTTGGCCCTGTTCATTCTGAAGCTCAGTGGCGTAACCATAAATAGTCCTTGTATTAAAATTTGCCGGGGGGATCCCATGAAAGTAATAGCACTTTTTTGAATAAAATAAATATAAAAAGTTGTCTATAATGAGTAGAAATATTAAAAATAATTAATCCCCTCAACTACTAACTATCAACATTAAGAAAACATTATATTTTTGTCAAGTTTGTCAAGTTTGTCAAGTCATTTTCCAACGCGACACTTTAAATCTCGGCATCGAATAAAATGTTAACAACGATTTGTCAAATCTGATAATGAATAGTTCAACTAGAATTTACGTTATAAGGAACCTTCGATAATCTCCCGGTAGGTTAATATAATTCACGCTAGTGCGGACATCACCTCAGTACGTGCTGTACTGTGTCCGTTGGCACAATAAAATTTAATGTTGTACAATAAGAATCTGCACCGGTTCTATAGAAAGCTTATTAATGCGCTTTCAGATCAAAGTAAGAATTCAGAAGATGCCTCGACCGACGACCATTTGACTTTAATACAGCAAAAGAAATATTTCCGTATTAGAAAGCCTATATGGGTATTGAAAAGGCTCCCGCGCAACATCTTTTCTTACAACTACTGCTTTTTATAGATTCTAACTAGACTAAAATAAATCATTTATACTTACACTGAGAATAAATACATACGCAATCGAGATGCGTCAAAAAAAACTTGACAAAAAATGTCGGACACTTGTCGAGTACTTACATAACATCTTCTTAACTCTTCTTCGATAAAGGTATCTATATGCTTTATTCACATAAAAAATTACAGTAATCTTTCTAAATAAGTATATTAATTGGAAAGCTGATGGTTTTTATTTGAGTTTTTTAAAATGCAATTTATTGTTCTGGTCCACAAAGTAAGATCTCTCTCACAATCTCTTATTCGGAGAGGCACAAAACATTAATTTCGTTTATGTGACTGTCCACTAGTGGTTTATTTTTAATCGTTTTTTTATCACTCTTGTTACGGTTGCAATTGGTCGATTTGCCCACGTTGGGCGCCAATTTGTAACTTGCTAGAAGTTAGGCCACTCCAGAAAGATGCCAGTATGAGACCCTTCTAAAGGGTCGTTCGACTTCATAGGTACTTGTGATATGTCAGACTATAAGAAGCTTTAGGGTACTACTACCTTTTAGACAACGACATTTCTGCAGAAGCATGGCCGTCAATGATAGCTATAAGCTCATAGTGGAAATACATTCAGGTATTCACATAATTATTACAAATTTTAAATTAGATTTTACGGTATAGGTAAATAGCTTCCAGGAACTGTAGGACTTTCTTGATTTCGATAGGGCAGTGGAGCATTTCCTTGAGGTTATGACTTAGATGGAATTGTTTATATGTAGCTGGAAATTGTTTGCAGTCCGTAAGCATGTGCCTAGCGGTCACAATATCATTACAGCTATGGCAAACGGGACGATTTCCTGAAGACATCAGATATCCGTGTGTCAGCTTGGTATAACTGATTCGGATTCTTCTGATTATAGTAGCCTCTCCCCGGGTTAAGAAGTTGAGGGAGAGAGTAGAAGTGGATGGATGGAAATCATGAAGTGCGCCACAGGACAGGTGTCGCCAAGAATCTTGTGAGGTGGATCTTTAGGTCGGTTGCGAGTTGGACAATGTGTGTTGGGTCGTTATTAGTGGTAGCTTCTTTCGCGTGGCGGTCCGCAGTTTCGTTACCATCAATGCCGATGTGAGATGGAAGCCAGATGAGAGAGACTGTTATATCTTGAGCAACGAGAGTTTGATAGATGTCGTGTATGTTCTGGACAATTGGGTGGTCGGTGAACATTGACTTGATTGACTGAATGGAGGAGTAGAATTGATTCCCTGCAGTTTTATTGTTTCCAATAAATCGATGGGGTATTTTTAGATTTACAGCCAAATCGTAAACATATTTCAACAACTCTTCTCACGTCATTGACATTTCTCTTGCTGTTTATATCTCTTAAATGCAGTACACTCTCTGCCTCAAATTTGATTGAATTGCATTTGGTTAGGTTTTGACTTTTTAGGCCAACGTACTCTCTGGCACAGAGAAGTGATATGCAACTTGATACAAACTGAATCTAGAGCTAAAATTTATATAGACCCCTAAATAAAAAGTACTTTTTATAATACTATTGCAATACCCCACGTAATTCTTACAGAAAAATCAACTCCAAGATGGATATGAAAAATAATCCGTGGGCAGTAATTTTTATTTGAACTTATTGAATCTTCAAGGTGATTCATCATTGTACTGTTTAAAACCGGAACATCGTTAATTTCAATAATTGTATCACGATGCACCGGCATACAATTACACCGAAGGTCAAGCTTTTAACAGTTTTCACATTCACCTTTATACAGAGTACTGGACATTTACTAATATTAATATTCGTCATAGAAACAGGATCTTGTACTTGATTCTTCATATATTAATCTTAGGCCAGTTCGATACAGTTATACTTTGGCAAGTTTATCTG
>CAJUYI010001056.1:45409-117066 GCA_910591695.1 Galerucella pusilla | reverse complement strand
ACAGATCCAACGTGACAGATACGTGTTAAATTTGTCCTGCGTTTATTCAATCTATAGTGATACATTTATTTAATCTAAAAAATATGTCTGTTAATCCCGAAACAGCGGATGCTATTGTTGCGTTGCTTCAAGATGGGAGGAGTGAACGATATGTTGCCCGACAGTATAATGTATCCAATAGCACTGTGCACCGTATTTGTACACGTTTTTTGGAAACAATAGACGACCTGGAACTGGTCCCCAACGCAGAACTAGCGCTCGTGATGATCGTTTTATCACCTTACAAAGTCTACGAAATCGTCATGCTTATAGCTGTTGAAATAAGAAATCAACTTCAGTACGTCCGGCAAACTGATGTAAGCGAGCGGACAGTTAGGCGAAGACTCAGGGAAGCCAACCTAACCAGTCATAGACCTGCGACAGGCCCAGAACGTCTTAGGCATCATCGTGTTGCACGACTTCAGTTCGCCAGAATTCATGAGCACTGGGGTGAAAATGAATGGGGGCACGTTTTATTTACTGACGAGTCCAGATTTAGCTTACGGCCTCCAGATGGCCGTGAGAGAGTATGGCGAAGGCCACACTAGCGTTTTGCTGAATGTACCTTCAGCACTAAGGTAGAATATCAAGGGGGATTCGTTATGGTGTGGGCCGGAATTTCTCTGGAGGCACACACAGAATTGTACATCCTTCCGAGATGCTCCTTAACTGCTGCCAGGTACATTGAGGACGTTCTCCAAGATTTTGTTGTCCTTTATGTTGATTTCATTGGAAATGACTTTCTTCTTATGCATGATAACGCAAGACCTCATACTTCGAGAATCACTCAACAATATTTAACATTCCTGTTATGAACTGGCCAGCGTTAAGCCCATATACCAACCCCATAGAACATGTTTGGGACATGCTTGGGCGAAGAATGCGTGTTCCTACTCCTTTAACTTTAAATCAGCTGCGACAAGCTCTTTTAGAGGAATGGGAACTTATTCCACAAGCGGACATTCGGCACTTGATTTTAGGCATGCCAAGAAGGATACAGGCATTAATTCGAGCACGTGGGGGCAACACCCGTTATTAATAATGCGGCTCAAGTCGTTTCAGTTTTGAATAATTTAAAGTCGTTATGACACAACAGAAATTTATTTTCGTTCTGGTTTTTTAAATTGTTACAAAAAGTTTTTTGTTCTCGTTTTTTAAATTGTTCGGAACACTTTTTTTTCTTCAAAAAAAGGTTCAATTGTTGTTAAAAAATATTTTAAACATGTTATTTTATTTGTGTGTAAGATTTTATAATAATAAAACATCACAAAGGATTTAAGATTATATTATATTGTATTATACTATAATACAAAAAATTTTCTGACACAACTTGAGAGAGGTGCAATATTGCATTGAAAACTTCTG
This sequence comes from Galerucella pusilla, assembly GCA_910591695.1. Lineage (NCBI taxonomy): Eukaryota > Metazoa > Arthropoda > Insecta > Coleoptera > Chrysomelidae > Galerucella > Galerucella pusilla. Next base: position 115,662 of record CAJUYI010001056.1, on the reverse strand, counting down.
AAATTATATAAATAACCTGAAGGTAGGTAACTTCTTTATATGTACCTATTCATTTTGTCTTTTCATGATATTTTTTTATTCTCCGTATGAAGTTCCTTGGAAAAGTATCACTGTCCGCACTAATAAGAAAAAAAGCTATAGGTTTTATGATTTTCCTTTTCAGTATCTTATAATTTCGATATCCACATCACTTTAAACAAAATTTTCTTTCATCTGGTGAACTAGTGAGCATTATAGCTTTGTAATAACAATATGACAGTAACTGCATATATTATGAAGATGGTAATGACAGAATTGATAACACAGGATCTTTATGGAGTGTTAGTTACCAGTTAGCAAACCAGTTTTTGAACTTGATATTTTTTGTGTGGTGTCTGATGCAGCAGATACTTGCACACCTCATCCTCAAAAATCCGGCATATTAAAAATCCAAGGGCATTGCATTCGAACTTAGGGTCGACGAATTAAATTTAAAGAATGGCAAGGAAATTACGCCAGATGTTCAGCTTTCATACTCACACTCATTCCTTCTTTTTCTAATCAATTATCTGTAGGGGCGACCGAAGTAAATTATATAGATATGAAGGAATTGTGACATAACATCTAGATGTGGTACGTATCATATTCAATATTTTATCCACGCTCATTTTTTAATTCCTAGAACATAAAGAACCACTCAATAATATACAGGGTGATCCAAGATGTGTTCATTGGCCTACAACTCGGAAAGTAATACATACTTCTATTTGAGAATTGGGACATGCAACTATCATTTGGAGTAAACTTGAGACCTGTGACATCATCACATTGGAAGAACCGAAATGGGGGAGAAAATAAGCCCAAATGAATGAAACTTTTTCCCAATTCAACTATATACCAAAATAAGGGTTATAAATATGCTGAATTATTTAACTTGTCTTTTGACCACTACTTACAGTACCTATACTAGCATCTTATGTAATTCATTTCTCCCTAATACAGCGTGTTAGGCATCACAGATTCCTACCTTCTTTTTTTTTGTTATATTCCTTCATTTTATTCGATCTTTATCAAACTCATTCCAGGCCTCTACTCCTTATTGTTTCTCAACAGCATATTTCCATTTCTTTCTAGGATGTCCCCTTTTTGTCTTATCTGCCTCACCTCCAAGAAGCGTCATCTTCACACACAATCCACCCACATGACGCTGTCGTTACTTTTGTTTAGCAGTTTATGTTATCCATACTTCAACAGTTTTTAATTATAAAATCCATCAATATCCCGTTCACTTTGACTAATATCTTTTCATCTTCTTGAAAGTGAGGTTAGTTTCGATTTATAACCACTCCGAGCACCCCTACTAATATCCTCTACAAATTAGACAAAGACAGAAACGTACCTGAGCTCAGAGGGAATGTCTAGCCAGTCACACTTCTTGCCACGCGACTGTTAGCTTAAATTTGCACAACAATTGACGGGATTTTCTATTCTTTATCGTAACTGCCAGTCAACAGTTACACAGTCATTTACTGTGCATCTGTAATATAATGTACGATTACAATTATTTCACGTGGATGATTGTAAAGGGGATTAAAATGATTTCATGTTACGTAAGCCTGGGTTCTTGTATCAAATTGATTACAGACGAACCATTGAAAATGTCGTCAGAAGGGTTGTACCATTTTTTCACATGTGAGATATTCGATTTTTTAAATACCGTTATTAAAATTCGTAAATATTATTAAGTGGCATCTACTTATTTATTCAGATCACAAGTTTATGGATCAGCTATTTATTTTAGACTACTGGATATACCAGATGAAATATGGAGCAAAATGACAAAAAAAGTAATCTAGACTTCATCTTTGCCAATAACATTTCTGATAAAAAAATATATAGAAAATTTTGAAATCAATCTTTTGGTGGAATAGACAAAAAGTCTATTGTGTCCAAAAATAATTAATAATTATAGTTCCGGCATTCAATTTCATCGCAAAATTTAGTATTATTTTAGCTAACATATATGATTGGAGAGAGTCCCGGGGTTCTGTTCATCATTGCCTTTGATGCTAGAGAATAATAAGGAGGTGTGCAGTACCTGTAGTACAAGTCGATATAATTTCCTTGAGAATATTAGTAGAAAACGCTTGCAAAGTTCACCAGGACAACTGTACAGTTCCGGGTGTTCGCGAATTAGTAGATTCCAAAAATAAGCATAAAAAGACGTTCCGATAAAAAATATTAGGAAAGTTAGACGCCAATTTAAGTTTGATTTTTTGACATCTCTCCACATATTAGCAAATATCTTAAGACCTTTTTATCGCACGGTGTTCTAGTCTGTGGCATTCGATTCAGCATCAAATTCGCTATAGAAAGTGGATTTTTTCGACGACACTCTAAAACATGTGGTATAAAAATTATCAGTGTTCGGGAATCAGTATATTATTTGAAGTCCAGTGATCGACTGACACGTACACTGTCTGTTTTCGCTCCTCACCTAACCCATAGACTATGAACGCACACTTTATGTCATGAGTAATTTTTGGTTCAGCGCGGATTTTAATAATTTTAGATAATCTCCTCAGTATCTATACAAAATTATGTTGCACAAGTTTTTGTTAAACTACTATACTATCCCTGGGTTCTCAAAACATTCCAATTCACCCATTATTGACCTAGATTAACAATAGATAAAAATTATAAAATAAAATATATAAACTTGATAATTATTGCTTTATTTTTCCCACTTCAGGCATTATATGGTCCATTTTTAGAAATTACATTTAATAATTTAACTTGACTAATTATTTGATTGTTATTATCGTAATATCAATCTAATGCTGAATAGTTTTATATGAAATATCAAAAAATGGACCGTAAATGCCATTTTGCAATAAAAGTAAAATTACAGTACACTCGTACAAATAGAGGGCGCCACGGGTCAATTTCCCATCTATAAGTATGTTTTATCTATGCGTTAAACTCTACGCACTGTTGAAAAAAGTAGAATTTGTCAAAAATTATACATGGCAACAGAATAGTTTTACTTTTTTGCACTAGTGCGTAAAGTAAAGTAAATGACTTTTTTGCTTTAGCGTGTAAAGTAAATAGTTAATTTCTATCAAAGTTCTGATAATGACATGAATTTTCCTGTCGGTGTAATATTTCACGCTCTACAACATTTATTTGAAACTTTTTTCGTTGTTGTTTATGGTTATTGAAATAATTGCGATTATTTTTTTCACATGTCAAAATCTGACATTTTGGTGGTTTTAACCAATAGCAATACATTATTCTAGCCAATCATTCGGTATTATACTGATAATTATGCTTCCTCATCGATAAAACCTTGTTTACATCGAAACGTCATAATTTTACTTTGAATTTGTCATTATTGACAACTAAAAGTGCTTCGAAGTTTACTGAAAAATGAACACAAACCGATTCAGTGCCATCACCCAAGAGAATATTAAACATTCAGGTAATACAAAATTTTAAATTTGTGAAAAAAATAATCTTCCCAAATACAACTCGCTCTTCAAATTTTATCGAATAATTTTTTATTTTCATCACTCAAACTTGTTTATTTTGAGGCAAAAACATTCAAACAAACCGAATTTAGATAAAATCCCTCGTCCTAACGGACTCGTGATTTTATCAATCGGTTTGTTTTCATATTCTTGCCAAATAAACAAGTTTTCGTAAAAAAGAAAAAATTATCGATAAAATTTGAAGCACTCGTGGTATTACCTTTGATAAACATGAATGCCGAATGGTTTTTCTGCGATTTTTAGTATTTTTCGGGCAATCTCGACTCCACGGATATGCACATTGGATTTATCGTTCCAAAATACACTTTATAAACCTAATAGGGAAGTGTTAGCAAAAAAGTCAATTTACGGTCTTTTTTACTGGAGTTTTGTACAGCTTTTTGTACTTGCTTCCAAAAATAGTCGATTTTTCAAATAAAAATTATAAATTTTTTGGAAATGGTTACGGGATAATATAATCGGCAAAAAACTGCCTAGTGTCTTGCGACTATCATAAACAGTTTTCCATCCTTTGTGTATAATTAACTATTTTCTAATTTTAGTTTGATATGCTATGAAAGTGTGTTTTTTTATTATATTTTTCCACCATTATTTCAGTAGTTTTATAAATTTGATATTTCACCACATTGAAACTAAACATCATTAAATATGCGATAAATTTTAAGATTAACTATGAAAAAGCATTTATTAGCACTATTTTTGTTTGTGTTATCAACAACAAAGCGATAGTGAGAATAAATTACCTGGAACTCTCATGCCAGGGATATTCAGGGATCATTTTTCACATACACCCTATATTCTATGGGATAAAGGGCACGCCAGGAGTAAAGGTAACCTCATTGCCAATTCCTTAGCCAGGGAAGCGGCTGGACTAAGACTTTTAGAGCGCTTTCAGACGAGACACTTAGTGGTCGGCCACTAGTGTCTGAAAAGAAATTATAAACCACCATTAGAGAAATTCAACGCCTCAGTTGGCTAGAAGACGCAGGTATATATAAATGAACCATTTGGTTCTCCCAGCGCATTCGCCAAAAACTACATTTTTCACGAGTATTCTGATCTAAAAGGGATTTTTTTATGATGCTATTAATGCTGATTCATTTTGTGTCAGATGATATCTTTTATATATTCAATTGCTACAAATCAGTAATCAAAATCAACTGGATCTGATGAGCTTTACGGTACAACGCATTGAAAAAAATAAATGTATGATACATAAAATCCATTTATTTCTAAAGTGACAAGTAATTTAAAAATCATGAACAGTGCGAGCGCGATACTTGAAAACATCAGCAATTGATATTACCGTATCTCACTACTACTGATTAAATTTTGGACGAGTAAGAAGCGAAGTTTTTAATTCACTTCAATTAGTGCTTGGACTAATTGAATCACTAGGTGAAATTTGAAACAATTTATAGTGAATGCATTGCTGTTGCTATACTTGGGTGGATGGTTTTGAAAATTTTGAAAGCAGTTGACGTTTAGGGAGTAGCTGGCTGTTTTCTCATCGATCCATCTGGCGTCCCAACAAGCGGGAGCGATCTGAGATAGAAGAGTGCCGAACAATATTGATGCGGCTAGTGATTGACGGCTAGGGTAGTAATGAGACTTGGACTTGCTCGGAATTGGCTTATGACATATTCTCGGATTTGTTCAATGGGCACAACGAGAAAAAATGGCCAAGTGAATTGGTTTGATAAAGAAACTCTCGCTAATCATAATAGGGTACAAGCATAAATTCTGCTATTGGTGGCAATGGACGCTTTATCAGGTCTCCTAACACCTTGCATGCCTATTTTTTCGATAAAATATAAACTTTACTTTTAAAACGACTTTAAAAATCATAATATTTGAAAGTCCGCCGAAACGCGCTTTACGTCATAAAGATGGCTGCCCCATGGTGTGACGTCATTTGTTTATTATGAAATCAAACAATTCTATTTTGTAAAATCTACATTGTAATTTAAACATAAAGTGACGCGTTTCGCTAACACAGTAGCTTTATCGTCACTTTATGTTTAAATTACAATGTAGATTTTACAAAATAAAATTGTTTGATTTCATAACTTACTATGGATCTACATCAAGTAAAAGCCTCATCTATTCAATTCAAGTCATTTGTTCATTTGTTTACGTTCTCATTCGTATATCACGCTCTGAGTTCTTATGATCTAATTTGTTTCAGCTTTAAGAATGGATGAAGCCGGAAATAAAACTTTGTATTCCAAGTATTACATTGTTCCAGTGTGTAAATCAACGTCTATTAAAACTCCAGACGAAATATTTGTTACTTTACCTGGTGGCGCAAGCAAAAATACACATAAGAGAAGGGAATTAATTTTGTTTGTGAAGACCATTTTAATGTAAGTAGCTACTTCTATGCTGGTAATTTTTATTCTTAAATAGTTTAAGGTTATGTACCTATATGTCCAGGAATCAACCGTAAAAACATCATTTTCCTACGACCACACATCGAAATATGGTTGGTATATATTATATAAATAAAGCATAGTTTAAATCGTACTTACGATAATGCTTTGACTCCTCTTATTTCCTCTGCATTAAAGCAGCTGTTTAACTTCATAAATTCAAGCAGCATAAATGAGTCTACTTTGGGCAAGTTATCAGTTTGTGCTTTTACAAAACCTTAGCTAACCATATCTTTACTCACAAAATATGCGCCGAAGAATTATTTGGCGATGACCAGGAAAAACCTACGTTTAACAGTAGGATTTCTGACTGGTCACTGTCAACTAAGGAAACACCTCCATACTATGGGGTTAGTGGACACACCTCTATGCAGGATGTGTGAACATGAAGATGAAACTGTCAGGCATGTCTTATGCGAGTGTCCGGAGTTATCGTCAATAAGAGAGTGTGTGTTCGGTGAGTCTTGGCCTACACCTGCCGATATAAAGGAGATGTCTCCTAGTGACCTGTCCACCTTCCTGAGAAGGACAGGATGGACAATGACCTAGGAGGACAACTCCTCGGGAGGATGTACAATGGGTCACATGTGGCCTAAGTGCTGTGAGCCTACACACTCACCCTCCCCACTCTACAGATACAGATACAGATACTCACAAAATATGAAAGAATCGTCACTGAACACTGATAACCTAATGCAATACCGGCCACACTGACATAAGTAAACAAAAGAGATATAACATCAGACGTATCATCGGTAGCGTTCGGAAATCCTCGGGTTGTGGACGGAAAGTGCATTGAAATTTAAATTTTATTTTGAAATTTGGGAGTAATTTCTAATGGAAACTGGTATATTTCCTTTTATTAGTAATTTTTGATATCATATTTACTATTAATATCCAAGCAAAATATGAAATATGCGTGTACTCTATTGTAGAAATGCCCTAGAAAGCACTCCTTGTAAATTTCTCACTTTTCAGTTAGCTTTGCGAGTATTTTGGTTTTTCAAACTATTATTTAATATGTATTCCTTACATCACAATTTTTTAAGACTGGCATATATTTAAATTGTATTTAAGAGGGAAAGCCTCGTTTTAATCAGATTTATAGGGTGGTTTTCTGACGTGTGGCAACTCTACTTCATTTGTTACACCCTTTAACGAAATAGTTTGTGCATCATAGGGGCTAAATGTTTTGGGGCGTTTCTAAACATAAAACTGTTTGGATTATGGTATACTGTTGGAATATAAAAAACAAAATAATAGCTGCATAGGGTAAGATAATTTTATTACGGAAATTAGTTTTTTCTTAACCGTAAGTGGTTTTTAGCGAGGGGCAGTTCCGGATAGCTATTGTTTCATGGAGCATAATATAGAGAACTTATTTTTATGAAATAATATATTCAAAATTAAACTGAGCACCAAGAAAAATATTTGATTGCTTCTGCTTGGAGTCGTATTTTACTAAAAATTACTTTTGAACTCATACCAAACGGTTACTGTACATATTTACCAAAAATCCCAAAGCCCGTCAAATTTAAATTATAAATTGACATTCTTGACGTTTTTTACACACTGTATAATGAGCAAAAGTGACAAAAACGGAATTACTCGCGCGGGCTACTTAGATTAAGTGTAATTTTTTTTAATTTCATGACTTCAAGCTATTCGCGACCCACATGATGAATTTTAGTAAATGAGTAAAAAAAGTATACCTGTTCATGTTATTAGTGCAATTTACTGGGTCACTGTATATTTTGCATGATGATGATGGTTAATGACACATTTTGAGAAAAAAGTATGGGGCCATGTTAAGAAATAATATTTCAAAAATATACAAAACTTCTAGCGGAAAAAATAAACTAAACATTCCACTCTTCACATTTGTATAGTTTTACTAGGTTAGGTTTGTGATGAGACTTCTTCATTTGTCACCAATTAGTTTATTTGGAGAATATTGAACATCAGATGACTGATTATATTTGTGGCTAATCTGGACGAAGTATATATGACCTGCTATTCCCTCATCTTCCAGACAAAAATGAATCGTCTTCCAACAGTTCAATTCAGACGACAGTTGCCTGATAGAAAACGTTGATCATAACTACTATAGCTCAACATTTGATTGAAGAAACTCGAAGCTTATATAAATGCCTTTTTAAACCAATCCTGGTATCGTGAATATAATAGCCTTCTTGGTGTGCGTCATCGTTTGTGACGTATATCCGGGTTTTGGGTATGTCGTTTATTTTATTTGCTATTTTGATAATATATAGCTTACCTTAAATTTGATAAAATAACAGCCAAATTCGAAAAGGCTTTGAAATTAATAATTATTTATCAGCTTCTATTTCTTACTGAAAATACTTGAGCACTTTCAAAATGCAGATGTTTTTCCGAATATCTAGTCATATTTTCGTATTATTTAAATAAATATATCTAACAATAAGATTAATATTCATTTTACATAAATAATAATTGACCGTAAACCACACAGTACAGACCTTGCGAGAACTACACAAAGGGCTCTTGTTTGCCTCTGTCCACTGTAAATAGGCATCATCTAGCTTTTGAAATTCGGTATACGATTGTTCTGAAAAAATAAAATAGTACACAGCTGTACTGACGGCTGACCTATAAAAGATTGTTATTCCACGCCTCTGAGCACTGTCATCGAAATTAAAATTAAAATTACAGCCTATCTAGAATGAGATATTTCGGTCAAACTTTGTGTAATAAAAAATATTAGAAACATTAGAAATAAAGGTATTTTTGGGTACAATAATATTTGCCTCCTAATATGTTCATAGTAGAAACGGATTATAAAAAAAACCACATCACCCCTGTGATTCAATAAATCTTAAAATAACACTACAGGAAACACAAAAGAAATAACGGAATTTTCAGAGATTTACAGTATTACGTAAAAAATTTGGGACTATGGCCTTTTTGTTATTTTTGTAGCAAAAAGTAGGAAGTTTTTGTATGTGAATGCTTTTAGGGGAAAACGGGGAATTGAGCAGGTAAACGTATACAGATTACCCTCGCTTGCTTCCACATATAATGTAGTGTAAATTTTTATATATTTTTTTAAAATGACGAATAAAACTTATTTTGCCGGTGATATACTAAATATCGAAATAATTTAGAATTTTCATATTCTTTAATTAAAGTGGAATTCTTCAGAAACAGTTAGTTTCGTTTGAAAAAGTAATAATTTTAGTAAAAGTAGATGATAATGTCAATTATATTTTTTTCAATTTGGCAATAATATAATTAGTTTGAAAACAAGGGATAGGAAGAGCATCATGATAAACCTGAACCACACTATTGGAACGTGTTCTGACTTTTTGAATTCATTGACACTTTTGTGAAATACGTAGGTATAGTACTGCTAGCAGTTGTCCTCCATCACAATATGGACAAAACATCCAAGACGTTATTCTGGAATGATCTACGAAGAGCCTCTGCCACAATTCTCGTATACCTCACGTCGGATTTTGATGTATTATAATTTGTATAACATAATCATTTATGAGGTAACCTTGGAATTGATAAATGCTTGAATAACGTGTGAATGGAATCAGTACTGCGCATTTGCTATCAAGTGTCAAAAATAAATAATGGTTTTCGAGATTTGGTTCCCAATATTCTCATTGTTAGCTTCAGTTACGCCATTAACTGTGAGCGCGCGTACCTGAAATTCAAATAACATATAATATTGTTACTAAAGATAGTTTTTCGGACAAAAAAGTCCCTAAATTTTCCGACAATATCAAAATTTTTCCTTAGTAGGTATAGTACTGCTAGCAGTTGTCTGTGTGCTCTCCAGCACAATATGAACAAAAAATCAAAGACGTCATTCTGGAATGGTCTACGAAGAGTACCTACCTCAATTCTCGTATACGTCACGTTGGATTTTGAGATATAATTTGTATCATTCATGAGGTGACCTTGGAGCTGATTATTGTTTGAAAATCATTTAAATGGAACCAAAACTAGTTGAAGCTTTTCGCGATTTGGTTCAAAATATTCTCATTATATGAAGGTAATTTTAGATTAGACAATTTCTTGGGCAATATTTAGTTCAAGTCTCGGAACAATTCAAATTGTTGAAAATGCCATTAATCTTGATAATTTGTGGTTATGTATTACAGTGGATGAAAAATATGTCTTGGAATAAACGAGAGATAGAAATGTTAATTGAGGTAATGAGCAACCGTGCAAATTAATAAATATTTCAAATTTTCCAATTCCATAAATAACGAAAAGGTTATAATTTATTTTATTATCAAATCAAATCACTTCACAGAATCTTGATCTAAATATTGTTCAATAAATAGTCTAAAATAGCTTGAAATAGTTGGCTAATATTTCACACAAGAAATCTATTCCAAAACTTCGACTAAATATTGCAAGAAAAATTGTCTAGTCTAATCTAAAATGACCTTAAGATGTTAGTTTCCGTTACGCCAGAAGCTGTGAACGTGAGTACCCACACACACAGCCTTGATGATCTCGTCCCACCCAGGATGTTCCTCTCTAAGCGAGGTACATCTCCGGGGAGGACTTCCACCACATCCCCCCATCTTATCCGATGGGTCTCATCATCGTAGTTCGCGTTTCGGCGTACAGCTCGTCCCTAGCTAAAAGGGCTAGCAGCTGGGGGCGAGCCGTCTTCTCTTTGGCCGTGTAACCTCGGTGGTTTTTTCTTCGGCGGTCTTCCGTTTTGTCTGTGTCTTCTGTTGTGTGTGTTTGCGCTGCCTCTACAAAGTGCGTCCTCAGCCGGTAATTTTGGCTGAAAACACCCTTATAGAGTGTGTCTTCTTTTCTTCCGATCTCTTACAAGCGACTTTAAGCCATTAGCTGAGCTAATAGCTTTGTCACCTGTTTGAGGATCTGTTGTTTTGTTGTTGTCGTCGTTGTTGTTTTCTTGTTAGCTGCGGCTTGGGCGTAGCTGACTCCTGTCTTCTTCACCGCTGTTGCAGTTGTCCTTGTCTTCTGGTTGTATGGGGCTTTTGGACATCCTTTGTAGTTTGCCGGGTGTTCTCCCTGGCAGTTTGCGCAGGTGGCCGGCTTGGTCTTCGGTCGTGGGCAGTCGTTGGATCGGTGTGGTCCTCTGCACTTCACGCATTTCGTGTCTACGTTACACGTCGTCTGTCCGTGGTGGAAGCCTTGGCAGTTGTAGCACTGCGTCGGCCCCTTTCCTCTTCTTTGTTCTTCCCACCTGATCCTCACGTTCTGAATGTGTTGTATTTTCCGGATTTTTTCTTTTTCTTCAGGCTCCAGCTCCACCAGGTAGATGGGCAGCGGTCTTCTCTCTCCGAATCTGGAATGAAGTTGGGTTAGTCGTTTTAAACTTACCCCTTGTCTTTCGATTTCTTCCTTGACTTCCTTGGTGTCCTCCCAGTGCGTTAATCCTCGGATGACGATCCTTGCCATCCTTTCTTCTTGTGGCATATACGTATACCACTCCACTTCTTTTCTCTCTTCTCTCAGGTACCTCGTTAGGTTCCTGTAGTCCTCTGGTCCGTCGCAGGGTATTTTCAATCCTAGTCTTTCCCGGATTGTTATGTACCTCGTCTTTATATTCCTTTTCTCAATTTCCTTTCTTACGGAGCTCCAGTGGTGGATGCTCCGCAGAATGATGGGTGGTGGTCGGCGCGTCGTCGTTGTCTCCTTGTTTTCGCGGATGGCCTCGTCCATCATCGCTTCTTCGTTCGCTTTCCTTCTGGCGGCGGCTTCTTTCCTTTGTATTTGCCTGATGGATATCACTTCCGTGAAATCCAGCTCGTCCTCTTCACTCTCTTCATCTTTTCTAGGGGATTCTGTCCTATGCGTCTTCCTGCGGACGCTTTCTGAGCGGCTTCGGCTCCTCTTCTCCTCTTGCATCTCTTCCATTGCTTTTGCCATGCTTTCCATGGCTTTTCTTAGTCCGGTCATTTCCTTTTCCAAGCGCTGGATGGTTTTTCTCATCTCTTCTGCTTCTTCTTGGGCCTGGTCCCTTTCTTCTTGGAGTTTCTGCCTTATTTCCATATCTTTCAGGAGTTTCGCGGATTCTTCCTGTTGCTTTGTGGCTTTTCGCACCACCTTATCTGCGTTTTTCATGGCTCTTATTGCCATGTTGTCTTCACTGCCCGAGTCCGATGTTGTTTCCATTGTCCTCCTTGTCCTGTTGCTAGCTTGGCTGCTAGCACGGCTGTCGTTCTTCCTTTTGGGTGGCATCTTAATAGTTCCTGTCCTCCACAGGTCCTAAAACATACAAAACATCTATCAAATCCGGACTTTAAGAAATAAAAATATTTTCAAAACTTTCATAGATAGAAAACAAGTGTTAAAAAACACTATTTGCGTTTAAAACGCTGCTTTCGTCGGCTAATTAGCTTTCGCCGGTTCGGTTGATAAAAATCAGCCTCCGTCCGATCGCTTTCACAAAATCTGCTTCGCTTGCTTCTGAGTAATCAAGACACGTCCTTCCTACTCGGCTGCTCGCTGTCTCCGTGAGTACCCGAAATTCAAATAACATCAAGCATTGTTACCAACGATAGTTTTGCACACAATAAAGTCCCTTAATTATCCGACGTTGTCAAAATTCAACTCCATTTACTGTTAACAGTGTCAACATAACTATTATACTATATAAATAACTTATCAATTTCCTAGTTTTCTTAAGGTGGACAAGTATTATTAAATTTGTAATTGTTTACTAGGAATTGAATTATTAAAAAAAATTATTATAATGAATTAAAACGAAAGATATCATCATTGTGTACATTTATTCTCATATCGTTTAGAAGAAAGCCATATGGAATTAATTGTATTCAATAAAAGCGTATTTTCCCATGCTTGTTAGAATAAATTACACAATTTTCGAGTCACTTCTCGTTTTCTTAAAACCCAAAACCAGACGAATCATGTGGGTTACGTATTAAAAGTCGTGTCTAGGGACCATATGGGTGTTGCGTTCTTTGAATATGTTTTCGCTAACGTCAAGGAAATAGTTCTTTCTCTTTCTTTCGTCTCTGGTCGATCGACACCGAGCTGGATGCCAAATGTTGGATCAAATGAAATGCATCGCTATAAAAATAGATATTTTAAAGTGCCACATGTGCCCATAATTGCACGTTGCACCCACTAGCATGTGGTCTACCTTTAGTTACGACAACTTGTAACCACTCTGTTGGATAAAAAGGTCAGAGAGGTGATTCCTTTTCATGGTCGGTTAAGGCATTAATTATGCCAATAATGTGATTGTTACACAAAAAGGAATATTTAATCTGAATCTCTGGTAAATAATTTCAGCTTTCAGTTGATGTGCATCAAACAGTTGTTATTTGAAGAATGGATAACAGCTAATTATAACTCAAGTTAATTATGAATTAATGTACATAATATATTCTATATTTGAGAGTTTGGTAAATGAGTCTGATCGCAGAACTGATATATTCAGGGAGACATGGACATGATGAAATGGAAACTATGGTAATAACACTCTAGATATTGGTCTGATGGAAATCCAATTGGGATGCGGAAGAATGCCATGTATAAAGATAACAAAAAAAACAGGCTTTCGTGAGAACTATGATCATTGGTCGATATTTTTGCAATCAAAATTCAACAGGAAAATAAAGAACTAAAGTTGTTTGCCGTTCTATAGACATCCGATCTGGTCTAGTTTTCAAAGGACTATTTAAAATCTAAAGCCCGGTTCAGACGAAGCCAGTGAATCAGTAGAGTGAAGTGTGTCAACTGTTCATACAAGTCAAGTCAATTAGTAGAGTGTCGAGTCGAAACAATCGTTTACACGGGGTCAGTTTTAGGTTGAAATCGATTAGAAGCAAGTCGAGTATAGTTCTTTTCACGATCTAGGAAACTAAACTGACCTGAGATGGAGTAATGACATGCAATTTGGGTCATTCTTATTATAAATTCATTCAGTACTTTTTCTTTTTCATCAGGTATAGTGGGATTCTGCATGGTAAATCCGAAAAGTTTTATGTTTTTATTGCACCTCAAATCTAAGTTGAGTCAAGTTAGTTTCTTAGGTCGTGAAAAAAAACTGAACCAGTAGTAAATTCTTAAAAATGTGTACTTACCTAGTTTTTCTCCGATCGTGGGAGAAGTGACACTATTTTGACCTGTTTTCTATGCACAAAGCTCAATATTCCAGAATAGTGGGCAGTTAGAAAATAACAGTTCGGTAATATTCTTACCGCTCTGCTGTAGCGTTCGGTAATGTTACAAATGGATTATCACAATAAAATGAAACAAAGAATGGTTTTAATTTTTATATTGATGAAGTTGTTATGAAAGGAGTAAAAGAAACATCTAATTTATAACGATATTCTTGAACACAAATTTATTGTTGTTAATATTTACATTTATTGTACAGTTTGTACAATTTGTAAATTGTACTGGAGGGCAGCGAGAATTTATAGACGTTGAAGCTGCATGGTTGATTGTTTGGTTTATCTTGTTTCGATCATTTTCATTTGAAGTCGAGGCAGGGGTGTTGAATATTTTATTAGCCACCTCTACTTTATTATTAAGTGATTCGTCAATATATTCGATCGGAGAAAAATTATTTTACGTTTGTCATATTAACAAAGTAATGTCCATGGTTACCACTTCTATATTTCAATATGAACATAGAGAAACCTTTCTAAACTTACTTGATTACATCTTGAATAAAATATTTTAAATCAATTTTTTAAATGTGGGAAAAGCATATCCCCAAACTCCTGTGTTATCACAGTCATTTGGGAATATTATGCGTTTCTCACTCATTATACAATGTACTATTACCTAACAAGTGCGGAAAGTAATACTTTTCAGCACGCTATTGCAGATGGCCAAACGACGCGTTAGCGGAGGACACTTGATGTCCTTGAGAAACGTCACATAAGTTATCACTTATATGACGTTTGAAGAAATAGTGTATTTATGCATTACATTATAACAATTGTATTGTGATTCTAGTCTAATAATCGTGATCAGATGAACATGATTCATTCAATATCTCATTCATACTTGAATAGCTATGAAAAAAATCGATTCTCAATTTTACCCAATTTGATTCATTCCAAAAATTATCCAAAAACCATTAAACTTCCCGATTTCACGTGTGTCAAATGTACCGCTATATATAATAAAAACAGACATAATATTCTCCTCTCGCTCTTCTACTACTTTTACGAAATCCTCTCACGCTCACTGACAAAGGACAGGGCCGCTTTCTCAATTTACCTGCATGCAAAGAAAATTCGTTGACCTTCTGGTTGAGAATATTTATCGGTTCACTTTATATTTTGCCTGTAGATTTTCTCAATGAAATCATCATCAGATCTATAACAATAATAATATTATGTAAGTGTGTTCAAAATCGGAAGTTGATTCACAAAATGTCAAATACGGAATAGTGTACTTAATTAAAAATGTCTTCGTTATATATTTATTTTTATCGGTAGCAGATATGTCTGACTTGAAAAAATATTTGAAAATTACGATTTAACAATAGGACAACAGAGTTCATGCTGCTGCAAGAAATACAAGAAAGCATTATATTATTTTTTTCGATCTGGAGAGTTCATCATATCACAGTAATATTTGTCTAATTATTATGTATTTCGGGGGCCTGAACTCTTTTGAGGAATCAGCCCCAATGTAATATTGGAAGAAATATGCAAAACCGAGAAAAAGAGAAGATCTGACCATTGGAAAGATCTAGTAGGGCTTATACAATCAAGACTCTTCTGGGTGACTACAACCTGTTGAGATCAAATGAATGTAAGTCAGAGTAGAACTGCGAGTTTTGACAGAGATCCTAACGGGACATTGTCGCCTGAATGGGCACTTGGAAAAGCTCAAAATAGTGGAGGAAGAAGAATGCAGATTTTGTGGAATGAAAGAAGAAACCCCCATCCACATACTTTCCAACTGCACAGCACTTCAGAATCCTAGAGCACAGCACCTGTAGTATTACTGGATAGAAGAGGAACATTTACCTAAGTTGAAGCCTGCAGATATCCTAAAATTCATTCGGGGAATAGTACTAAAGGAACTACTAGTTTCTAAGACTCTTCTCAGAAACTAAGTAGAAGAAAGATCTTTTAGGTATATCAGTGAATGTCACCCCAAAATACATACATGTATTTCGGTGATTTGGTGGTTTGTAGTCTGAAGTGAAGCTTACGCTTACTGTGTACTGGTGGAGTTTTGGTGAATAACACTTTGTACTTTTGATCTTGATAAATACATATTTATTTGCGCCTCGATAAATTGTGGCTTTATATGTTTACACTGATTATTTTTTTCACTTGTCAAAATTGACATTTTGGTGGTTTTAACCAATAGCAGTACATTATTCTAGCCAATCATTCGGTATTATACTGATAATTCTGCTTCCTCATCGATAAAACCTTGTTTACATCGAAACGTCAAAATTTTACTTTGAATTTGTCATTATTGACAACTAAAAGTGCTTCGAAGTTTATTGAAAAATGAACACAAACCGATTGAGTGCCATCACCTAAGAGAATATTGAACATTAAGGTAATACAAAATGTTTAATTGTTGAAAAAAATAATCTTCCCAAATACAACTCGCTCTTCAAATTTTATTTTCATCACTCAAACTTGTTTATTTGAGGCAAAAACATTAAAACAAACCGAATTTAGATAAAATCCCTCGTCCTAAAGGACTCGTGATTTTATCAATCGGTTTGTTTTCATATTTTTGCCAAATTTTCGTGGAAAAGAAAAAATTATCGATAAAATTTGAAGCAATGTTAAAATGTCATATACCTGGAAATGTTATTGTCACTTTGACCTCGATAAAAAAGGTGCATCCTCTTTTATCGCGATGAAAACTCCTCTTCCTCAATATCTAGTAAGCGGACGTCACTTTTACACAATGACAATGAGTCGCAAGTTTGGTTACTTATAATTTCAATATTCTGTCGTTAATTTATCTTGCCAAAAAACACTCAAGATTTTCTTTTATCAGATAAATTTCTCTTTAACTTAAAGTTTTGCCAATCAATAAATTTGCTCGAAAAACTGACATTAAATAAAATCATGTCAGTTTTTCTCGTAAAATTAGTGATTGGCAAAACTGTTCCGTTGCATAGAAAAATGTATCCGATAAAAAAAAGCTCTTGTGTTTTTACTGTTGATAAATTAACTCCAATGTTAAAATGTCATATACCTGGAAATGTTATTGTCACTTTGACATCGATAAAGAAGGTGCATCCTTGTTTATCGGATAAAAACTTCTCTTCCTCAATATCTAGTAAGCGGACGTCACTTTTACACATTGACAATGAGTCGCAAGTTTGGTTACTTATAATTTCACAGCAATTAAGTGTTGGCAAAACTGCAAAAACTGTCAATTAGTCTGTCAGATTTCTGAATTTTAAGCATATTGGGAAAAGTAGAATTCGATAGATGGCGCTCTGAAATGTCAATGTCATCTGAGCAACGAGTAAAACAAATCAGCTGCCGTATAAGCCCTTTGATATTTAAGTGGTTTTATTTTTTTGTTTTAGTTATTTTCAGTGTGTGTTTTGTGAAACTTTTGTTTTTTCTTTGATCGTGCTTTAGTATTTTGTGTTGTTAAACTAAATTTTGACTCCTAATATTTTTATTTTTGGAGCAATAGGTATGGTTGATATTTGTGAAAAGTACAACAAGCGTTCAATTAACTGTTTTATTTTAGACCTGATTTCGTGTTTTTATTTCATTTTTGATATAATTATATCTACAAAGTTGCAGGGAAGGTAGGTTTGTATTGAGTGAAAAGTACAACAAGTATTCAATTTACTGTTCAGTTTTAGGTCTGATTTCGTGTTTTTATTTTATTTTTGATATATTCATATCTATCTACAAAAGTTGCAGGGAAAGTACAATGGGATTGAGTAATATTTCAAATCTTTAATACAGACTTATCTTCTCTTTGATCCGCAATGGAATTTCACCTCAGAAATGATGACAGTTGAGTTAAATAAAAAAACTTAGTTTTAAACTTGTCACTGACTCAAAATTAAATGAATAAAGTATAAATTTACGGTAATTACGTTGACTTACATATAATACAAAAGCAATGCAAAACGGATTATTTTACTCGTTGCGCCAGTTACAATTTTTTCCGCCAGAGGTCTCATTGAATCCTACTCCGCCCAATAGTGCTTTTATTTTGAATCGGAGTGGTAATTATTCAACTTTGTTGTATTAATAAAGATAATTATTGTTGTTGTTCATCCATATATTCTGTCGTTAATTTATCTTGCCAAAAAACACTCGAGATTTTCTTTTATTAGATAAATTTCTCTTTAACTCAAAATTTTGCCAATCACTGAATTTGCTCGAAAAACTGACATTCGATAAAATCGATCCACCTTCGGTGTCGCGATTTTATCATGACAGTTTTTCTCGTAAAATTAGTGATTGGCAAAACTGTTTCGTTGCAAAAAGGAATTTATCCGATAAAAAAAAGCTCTTGTGTTTTTACTGTTGATAAATTAACTCCAATGTTAAAATGTCATATACCTGGAAATGTTCCTGTCACTTTGACATCGATAAAAAAGGTGCATCCTTTTTCATCGCGATAAAAACTCGTCTTCCTCAATATCTAGTGAGCGGACGTCACTTTTATACAATGACAATGAGTCGCAAGTTTGGTTAATAAAGATAATTATTGTTGTTGTACCCCAAACAGCAGCATATGTCCAGTGTACGTACATTTAAGACTCTTTTTACGTTGTTACGTTCTTGTCCGATAGTAAACAAAATATGTATAAAATAAGTACGTACAGTGAAGGATATTGGTTGTACGTACTCTACGATAAGTAGTAAGGACGTACTTAGGACAAACTCATTTTAACGTACTTTGCGTACGTGCTCTGGATGTACAAAATATGTTTATTTTGATATTGACATTGATAGATGGCGGTAGTTTCGTCTTTTTCATACCGTTATTGGTCTGAGCTATGTATCGTACCACAGCGAAATCGTGGGCCAAGTGTATTTCAATGTGCAATATTTATTGGTGTTAGGAGATGGTGGCAACTACATACCTTTTTCATACCGTTATTAGTCTAAGTATGTAAGGACTAAGGAGTTCAGGGGGGAGGGACGGTCATAACAAAACACATAGATATTTTAATGTGCATTATATATATATTCATTAGATTATTTCGATACACCCTATATCTAGTTTATTGTCTATCGAAAAAAGTGAATCTGTACATACAGATTGCGAAAATCCTTATGGAACCCTCGCCTCGGATTACACGAGTAGGTACGACAAGGATATTATATGAAAAAGAGAGAAAGAATAATTGTTTGCGGTCATCACTTTGTTTCAACTAGGGGTGTATTCGTTTTATGTACATATATAATATAAATTAGCTATAATATGTGTACGTCTATTGTATGTAATTCCTGTACGTACTCTGGACATACTGCATTGTGGAAAATGTACATCCTAAAAATGTGCTGTGTACGTACTACGTACAGTGGAGTACGTATTCTAGACATAACTTTTGTCCGTTGGTAACGTACTTCGAACGTTTTATGTATGTTTCGATGCTGGTTGGGACATCCATATATTCTGTCGTTAATTTATCTTGCCAAAAAACACTCGAGCTTTTCTTTTATCAGATAAATTTCTCTTCAACTCAAAGTTTTGCCAATCACTAAATTTGCTCGAAAAACTGACATTAGATAAAATTAGTGATTGGCAAAACTGTTTCGTTGCAAAGAGAAATTTTTCCGATAAAAAAAAGCTCTTGTGTTTTTACTGTTGATAAAATTCCGTCTCTATAGAAAACGATTAATTTGATTGAAGCACCATGTGTGCTAAGTCGGACCTGTACATACATTTCATAATGTTTACCGTACGGGTCCCTTATATGCCGCCTTTTAACGTAGCCCAACAGCTGGTGATCCAGAAACCACCCCTCAAAAATGGGTGGGGTTTGTACTGTTTGCCTCGTGCCATGTGCGAATGTGTTCCTTTTCAAATTAGTTGATATAAAACTTGAGTTCATTTCTGAAAACACTGTCGCACGCGACAAATCTATAATAGCGCCAAACTAATTGTAACATCCGGTGAAGTCGCGCTACTCACTCTCATTTTTGTTATTATTATTTAGTGACCGATGTGAACTTACTAAGTGATGACAAACCCGAGCGCGAAAATTAGTCTATTCTAAGAATCCTTAGCTAGCGTTTAAAATGTCTCAAATCAGCGTCGTGCAGTATAATCCGCCATTAAATAAACTAAACATTTTGCAACAAAATAACGTTAATAATAAACAAAGTGATAGACAGATTATAGTACTACGGAAACCTCAACAAATTCTTCCGCAACCGAAAGATTTCAACAGAGATGACATACTTATAACGAATACGGCCAAGAAGAAACAAAACAAATTGTGTAAGGAAGTTAAAACGAATCCAGCACCGGTAGCAGTAGCAAGAAGAAATGCTCGCGAACGCAACAGGGTGAAACAAGTAAATAATGGCTTCGCTAATTTAAGACAACATATTCCAAATTTCATAGCTGCCGCTTTTGAAAATAACAGTGGAAGAGGAGGAAACAAGAAACTCAGTAAAGTGGAAACTTTAAGAATGGCAGTCGAATACATAAGAAGCTTAGAAGATATATTATCAATAAATAGTAAAGAAAGTATACCGGATTACCCTTATCCTTCACCAAGTTCCTCTGTATCACCTAATCACCAAGTTCCAAGTAACATAACCTACACTTATCAAATACTTTCTCCTCCAGACGATGACGACGATATGTCTTCTAATGCCACTGCATCACCACAACAATTCATTAAAATAGATACTTCTTCTGGAGGCTTCCAAGTACTTTCAAATACGATATATGAGGATGGTGAAAATTTAGATCCAATGGTGGTAGATGATCATCTATTAACAGATCCCTCATTACTGGATCCCAACATCGAATTTAACGTTAATCATCAAGAATTGCCTTATTTGAATAATGTACATACTACAGACTCTTTATCACCAGGACTGTATAGTGAAAATTCTTTGAGCCCCAGTTCGTTCGAAAAAAGTGATCCGCATTCCTTTATTCCGGTGTTCAATACCTCTGGGGAGGAACATTTAATTGAAGTGAAGCCTAGTCTTCATGAACTTCCTGTTATTTCTTTGAAGACTGAAAATGAGTTGCCTGACGACCAAAAGGAAAATATTGTGGATGTACTACATTGGTGGGAGCAGCAACCGTCACATCCAGGGAGCTAGTACATATTTAGATTTTTTTTGTAAGTAATTTCATTTAAGTTTTTTTTATTTTTAATTCGTTCAATGTGGATCGTCCCTTTATATTTTTTATTTCACAAAAATCGGTTTTTTTATTTCTTTGGATATTACTAAAAATATTGTTAGACCTTATGAAAATGAAATACTGTGAAAGCTTGAACTATCCATCTATATTATTCTTATTGATAATTTCTATTTTCCATTTAAATAACATGGAAACAAAGTTGCCTTGGGCTTTAGAATTTTATAACTCACGTGAATAAGATATAGGTATTATAGTGGGAAATTTGACGCTCTACAGAAAAGGGCTCCTACGATATTTTCACTTTTTACACAGTTATTCAAGGTTAAAGTTAAATTACTAATAAATTTTGCCATTTTTTCAATTTTTCGACGCTATAATCAAGTCATGAAAAGATTTTGTTGGATAGTTTTTGTCTCGGTTTTGTAGAGCTTTTTATTGGCTAAAACTTATCTAGATGAAATTTTTTCATATCTTTCATGGGTCATAAGTTATTCGCACTAATCTGCCTTAAATAATATAAGTCAACATGGGCAAAAATTTCTTAATTGTAACACAAATCTTCCAATTTAAAAATTACATTTATTAGAAAAATAATTTAATAAAATTTTTTAGATCGGAATTATTATGATGAATTATAATTATATTTTCAATGCAATTCGAATAACGACACATAAAAGAACATTTCTAAAAAAATTAATTGGAGTTAATGAAACGGTCTACAAAAAAAATGCTCAAAATTTTCATAAACTTGATTGTAACGTCAGAAAATTGAAAAAATGTCAAAATCTATTATTAATTCAAGCTTGACCTAGAATAACTTTTAACACAGCAAAAATATCAAAAAACTATAGAAGTCCTTTTTTGTAGAGCGTCAGATTTCCTACAAGAATATACTTTTAGTCATTTCGTAATAGTTTTCTCTACGTGAGCTATAAAATTCCAATATTATTGAAACGGAAATCGAAATTATCTCGGAAATTATCAATGCTGCGCCTCTTCTCTTAGGATAAATAGGAAGAGTTCAAACTTCCATAGTATTTTTTTTAATCATGTGCAATAATATTTTCAATATATTTGAAGAAAACCGAATGATATATTTTCTTGAAACAGTATAGATACATGCTTAAAAGACTAAAGCTGAGTCTGAAATGCCATAAGTACATTTTAATAAACCTAAAAATAATACATTAAAGAAGAATTCCAAATCATTTCAACCGTTTGAATTGATCTTAGGAATGATGGAAGTTTATCTGAAAAATTAGTAAGTACCAAATGTATTCAATCTTAATCTCTACAATGAAAACTATTTGGAATTCCAAATTTTCAAATATCCATGCTTCTTGTGGTATATTTATTTAGTTAAAATGATGTACCAATCAGTTTTGTGTTTTCAATTTTATATGATTCAACAAAAGTCTAAACAACAAATCCTAAGTAACATGGATAAAAACGTGAGGTATCTACTATCCTGATAGTAATTGGTTGTTAAAATATTTAATCTCTTATTCGCATTGATAACCAAATTTTATTACATTCTGTCGAAATGTTAGTTACAATTCTTTTGCAGTTCTTTCAGAGCATGCTTGCAAATACCTGAATTATAGAACCCCTAATTTTTGATGTACTTTTTATATTCAATCAATTTAATCTTTGGAGATGTAGACGTTCCTCCTGAACTCACAGGGAGTTCAAAATATTCAGCCTTTCGGAAATTATTTTTATTAAGTAGGTACAAAAAATTATTTATTTGGATAATTTACAATATCTTCGCTCATAAATTATGAAGAGTAAATTAAATATAACAAAAATTGTGCAATCATCTTGTTCCTGAAATAATTATTTATTATGTTGCACCTGAAAGTTGATTTTTGTACACTTATTTTATATGACGTAAGTATCTGGCGGTGTATAAGATCATTTTTATTCCATAATTCATCAAGTTTCATTTTCAATTCTGATGGTTAATGATGAAAAAAAAAAACGAATGTCAAGCGGGTGCCAGTATTGTGGTGGAAGGTGTGAATATATTTATTCACATACCTACACACAACGAGTAATTAGACCAATTTAAATATTGGCGGTCATTTTAACGATAAAAAGTGGGGGGTTGTTGCAGATATAAAATAAGTGATACATAAATATTTATTTATTTTTAAGAAAAACTATGCTTTGCTGTCGTATAAGTCGATACTTCATGAGTAATACCTCTTTTAAGACAAATCCTTCTATATATTCATTCAACCTATTTAATCCAGACTAATAAATAACGAAGACGGCCTCCTCAGTTCTTTTGTCTTTCCTGTTCCTCTCATAGAGGTTATACAGATCGAGACAACAAGCAATATTGAGACTGAACTCCGGTGAGAGGGGAAGAGACAGACGATTAGAGGTTTCTTCACCTTTGACTGTATATACAGCATTTGCACTATTAGAAAAAGACAGCCTAAGCCTCCGACTTCCTATTATTCCTCTCTTAGATGCTGATGAGTGCTATTTGCACTATCTCTATGGTTCCTCTACCTCAAATATTGCTGGTTGCCTATCGATTACGCTGTTGGATCCTATACTTAATCAATCGTTCGCAATACACGAGTAATATATTTGCTCCAAGTCTATATAGCCAATCATACACAGTTTTAGTTTAATTTTTTATTCAATCACCAATCCCAGATCTGTCATCACTACCTTTGTTCCTCAAGTTTCCTTAATCGAAGCCGATTAACTTTGGAATTTGTTTGATTTGTCACGCTATAATTCTAGGAGATAAATAGTTAATACACATAGCAGCTTTTGTTTTTTTGGTGAGTTTGTTGATCAGCACGCAAGTTTGTCCAGGATTGGTGGATATTATTAGTTTTGGAGGACATTCCTAAAGCTTAGAGTTCGTTTTGAGCTTAGACCATGACTTCCACTGAATCATTGTCAAATCATCTACAGTTAATTTTTCCTTCGAGTTTTCTTGAATAAAAACCATACTTTTTCTACTACTAGTTGTCACTGGATGTTCTTTTCTCTTTTTCCAGCTCATCATTCATTTTCAATGGTGATTGAGTACGATAAGGCTTGCGATAATTTCTCATGTTTTTCATAGGAAACCCCGAAAAAATTCATGAATGAAAAGAACAACAAGAAATTCTTACATAAAAGTAACCTTAGACGTAGACAAGTACTATTTGCCTTGACCAGACAACGTGTTATATCATGGCTAGTACTAGAGTTCCACCAAGATTTAGCTAACGCCTCGTCGGAATACAATATTATCCTGAGGTGGGTTGAAGGGCACAAAGAAGTCAAGCGGCTAGACTAGAAATTTTATGACCCAGTGACAACTACGGCCTAATGACTACGATAATTGCTAGCTAGCTAGCCAAACGTTACACCCATGCTCAATATCTTAAGAGATGGGATGGAATCAAAGAATGCAGTCTTGCCAGGATAACCCTGGGTGACCCTGGGAAGCTGGCGCCGGAGAAATATTTGGCGATGATCAGGACAAACCTACGCTTGAAAGTAGGATTTCTGACTGTCACTCACTGTCAACTTAGGAAACACCTCCATAATATGGGGCTAATGGACACACTTCTATGCAGGATGTGTGAACAGGAAGATGGAACTGTCCGGAGTTATTGTCAATAAGAGAGTGTGTACTCGGTGAGTCTTGGCCTACACCTGCCAATATAAAGGAGATGTCTCCTAGTGACCTGTCCACCTTCCTGGGAAGGACAGGATGGACGATGACCTAGGAGGAGAACTCCTCCGGAGGATGTACAATGGGTCACATGTGGCCTAAGTGCTGTGAGCCTACACTCACCCTCCCTACTCTACAGATACAGAACCTTATTTGACTCCTGACGACTGGTGAATCCTTCACTGGTTTTTTATGTTTTCACTGGAAAAATCCAGTAAATCCAATTCGCACTATTTTTTCACCACCTTAACGACCACTATGGAGGCCGATATTTTATAGAAACTAGTTCAATACTTAGTATTTGGAATGGGCTCTTCCCATTTTCAAAATTTCAACTTAGCGAACAATTTAATTCGCTTCTTCAACTTCACTGGCAATATAAATTGAGGTTTTAAGAAATTTTATCTTTCAGGTCAAATCCAATTCCTAGAAGCAAGTTGTAAATTCCCAATTTCATTCAAATTAAGTATATCATTAATCGACTAACTTATTGAATCTTGCTCCTCCCGTTTTTTGATATCATCTCGAGTTGACAACCGTATATTTTCAAGAAAAACCCTGTGTCGGTTTTTAAAATAAATTATGTTTTTCTCTGTACTTAAGCGGCAGTGTGAAACATCAATCATTGTCGTGCGTACGTGCACTTGAAATAAATTGCAGTAAAGCATTAATAACTGGTAATTAATAACGCCAAAACAGTGGCGCGATAGGTAGCGTTTTTTATATTACCTAATAGGTTTTGGTATGTTGTTTATGCTCATGTACATGGAAGAATAATAATTGATTGGCCAAAAATAATTCGACTGACGGTAATGTGTGGCCTTTGATCGAAAAACCGATCATGATATATTATTTTTTTACTTCATTGGTTGTGTCGGCTTTTTTGTAGCCGCTTTTCCAAAACGCAATCGTTTTCGACTTTCGCAAGATATTCAGTCCTTTACGCTTCCTACTTCATGTTTATTCATTTGTTCCGATTACTAAAGCGGGACTTACACCATACGATTTTCGAGCGTATCAAAATCATGAATATAGATTAGTGATAAGCTCGGTGATAAGTTAGTCTATTTTTATGTACGAGAAAGTAATAAAATAAAACAAAGAAAAGCTAAGCAACATAAATTATAGCAAAGTAATGCAAAACAAATAAGTATAATCCGTACTCGCAGTTTTATTGAAGCTTTTCAATGGGAGGTTCCTCAATCAATAATTGATTCTTTATTTCTAATACATTTTTCATGGAACAGTTTCGAGATTTTTTTTCTTTTCGTGCATTAGAGTTTTTTAATTGTCTCATAGTATATTTGTAGGATGTAGATATATCATGATTAAATCGCGACAATACATTTTTTATTTTTATTATTAATATTTCATTTTTTTAATGAACGAGCAGATTTAATTCAAACTTTGTACACTCGTTGAGAAGCGATGACTATACAATATAGTAGTTAATATAGGGTGTTCTATTAAAAAAACCTAGCCATGATCTGGCATCGAGTTAAAAAGGAGACACCTCATAGTAAATCGAAATAAAAAGTAGAAAATAATTCTTGATTTGAGAATGAAACGATTAACGGGGAAATTGATGTCATTATGGTTCCCTAATAACAGTATTTACCCGGGACATACCAATAAAGTACTACTACTGTCCGAATGTTTCCGAACCAAGTGGGATGTCCCTAGAATGTTTCTCTTGGTACATAAACATGATTTTCATCACAAAATATACAACTCGTACATATTTGTCAATACTTGTAAATTGTCTTTAAACTTTAACAACGTTTATTAAATCTATAATTACCTATTTAAATATTGTGACTGGCGTATTTGTGATATCCCCCTGCTTCAACCTTTGCAAATAGGTAAAAAGAAGATTGAAAACAAAAAAGAAGACCCAATTTGCAAAACGTGAGGTCATCTTAGAAACATCCTACTGGAATGTTTGTAGAACGTTGAAAATGATGACTTGGCTGTTGCCAGAAACATCCTAGATATGTTTAGAGGGAAATGAGGATGCTGTTAGTATGTTTCTATTGTCCCAGAAGGATGTTTCTGGAATATTTTTGGGATGTTTCTGTGTTATTAGGGTTACAGCGTGGGGGGCTCGATATCTTTCTTACCCAAAATGCAGAGTTAGTGTATAAATATAGTACAAAGCACTCTTACCACAATGACATCCATTTTTTCGTTAATCATATTATTTTTAAATTGAAATTCATTAACTATAAATTATTTTTTCAAATAAGTATGTGGCAGTTTGTAACTGATGGGTGTAAAGTGTGATAAAATACATTGTACTGTACAAGCATTTGAAGTAGATAAATCATTTCACTACCCCAGAATTACAATACTCACTTGTTGCTAACATATAGACAGGTGTTTCTTAGAAGGGTAATGTGTAAGGTGAGCATTATAACAGTAGATGAAACTTACAATTTATAAATAAGGCTCTGGTTTAAGCAGTTTCGGTATTTTTTTTGTATTTTTTCTGACACAGGCACAAATGGTATTAGAATTACTTTTTGCAGATGAAAAATAGAAGTTGAAACAATACCTACAATAATTCAAACGTCTCAAAACTCACTGCCAAATTCTACATTTAATTACCAGTTGATTTGATATCAAGCTTGCAAAATGTCTTAAAAAAAAAATTGTTAATTTAGGCTGCGACATTTTGGCAAAGCCAAGGATGAAAAACTGTCAATTATAGTCGAGGCTTCAAATTGATAGGTCAACGAAAAATAATTTTATTTGAACCTAATTGTTATTCGGTTTTCTCTCACAATAATCATACAACCTAAGAGAATGTGCTTAATATTCTACACAGCATAAAAATTCATGATTTTTTTAAAGAAGTTTTGAATCCATATAAAGTGGGGTTGAAATCTGCTACGTGACATACATGATTGAGTTTTGTTTTCAGCTTTGAAAGCCGCTATAATAGTTAGTTATGTACCCAGGATTAGTTATGTACCTACCCAGGATAAAAAACTATCTATTATAGCTAGCTAGCGAGATACAATTCTTCGCCGAGATGCGTACTAAATTTTTTCGTCGATCTTTACAAAATATTATCGACTATTTTTGAAGGTGACTATTTTTCGTCCGCTGAGCAAAAGGTGTCATCTATCCCTATCTATTCTCCATTATCCACATCGCGGTCTTATTCACTCGTGAAATCTAGCAGAGTTTTTGAATAATGGGGTCTTGAAGTGATATCCGATTTTTTATATTCCATTTAAATATAGTACTGCAAAAAAATTTAAAGCCGATTATTAAGGAGAAAACGAGATTCCTAAATATCTGCAACTTACACTACACATACGTCACAAACCTAAAGATGAAGTTAGATACTTTCTGAATATACGTTTTATGAACTAATAGCCAGTTACAAAAGGGACATTCGAATTTGAAGTTTGGAGAACTGTCAAAATCTATAGTATATATGAGTGTGTTGTTTGTTTTTGTTTATAGTTTGTACGAGCTTGACGTTTCAATATTATAACAAAATAAAAGCATTTTGTTGATATTTTTTAGTTGAGTTTAGTTGAGAATTTTTCAAGTTAGAATAATGTTAAAATCATATAAATCTTGTTTTGTATCGTAATACACAAACACAACAGTTACTACGCCTCGTGAAAAGTTTGTATATAACTTAAAAATAATTTTATATTGTAAGTATACATTTTTTAAAGAGAATCAGAATCGACGGGGAATGTAGACATATTCTGTCCGGATAAAATAAAAAACTGAATGAATGGATAGACAACCCACTGATGAACATGTTCAAAGAAACAGCAATAAGAAAAAACTGCTGGCGACATCACAGCCATAATTCAAGTGGGATATTTATCTTGAAGTCAAGTGATTGCTTCTGATGCTAGAACGGTGATGTAAATTGTCCACAAGTAGTAGTAGTTGTAAACTTCAAGCAAGAGATCACTACCGTCCAGTGGTGTAAACGTATTTAAAAGGGGACAGTTATATAATTATTAAATAAACAGATCAGTTCTTTGAACTGTTATGTTGGATAATACAATAACGATTAAAATACTTGTACTGTCAAAATTATTGTTTAAAGAATTCATTATATTTATCGGATTGCCATGAACAGGAAATAATATTACGGTTGCCAAATTTCTTCAACGAAACTAAGTATGACTTAGGCCCGGTCTTTTCAAGTACGAATAAAATGGCCAATAACTAACTGGAAAATAAATTTATTAGGAAGTCTTATTCAACAAATAAAGTGTAAATGTCTTTCAAACTGACTTTAACCATTGATTTATAATTCGGTGAATCAACATACCAAAAATAATTATTTCAATGTTGGCTGCAATAAAATTACATAACTAACTTCATAATATGTGTAGAGAAAGATAGTTTCATGCACAATGTGTATATAATAGGAAGTGATAAACAACTGTTATGTTTCGCGGACGAGTTGTAAGCTGCAAAACAGATTTTAGGTTAGCTGTCACCTGCTTGTCAGCACTGAAGTCAGGATTTCATGTAAATATTTGGATAATTGCTGAAATTGTGTATTACCAACGAAAGTAATTTCACTTCACTGAATTGGAAGTGAGAATGTTGATTGAAGTTGTTTTAAAGTATATTCATACTGTGGAAAACAAAACCAGCGATGCAATCCACAATTTCTTGTATCTCTTGATCTGCGAGTTCCTCGAAATCATTAAAAATATCCATTTCAAAATAAATGTGACAGTTTTTATTCAAACTAGGCTAGAATCGCCAACACTTTAAAAAGAGAATAACTCATATCGTAGTTAATCGGCATCAGTCGGTTGTTATTCACAACCCGAACAATTTTATTTCGAACTTATACCTCCTAATAACTTAACTGTAGAATAATGCTATATATTCTGCGAATATTAATTATCCAATAATGGAAAGGCGAATCTAGTGCTTGTATGTATGTATATTAGAGTCACTTATACTTAGGTCCTGAGGAAAGTCTCAGATACTAGGAGAGCCTTAAATCCTATTTCTCTGAGGAATTTGAGGATGTCTACAGGCTTTAACTTAGGTAAATGTCCCTGTTCCATTCAGTTGTCTGTTAGGTGTTGTGCCCTAGAATTCTTCGCTAGTTCATCTGCCATTTCATTTCCTTCTATTCCAGTGTGCCCTGGAATCCATAGTAAGGTGACCATATTGTTCTCGCCCAGTTCATTGAGTTTGTCTAGGCATTCCCAGACCATTTTGGAACTGATCACACAAGAGCTCAGTGCTTTAATGGCTGTTTGACTATTCGACATCATGATAACCCATTGCCTTTTATATCATTCGTCAATATCAAACTGGGCACACTTTCTTATAGCATGAATTTCTGCTTGGATGATATACTTGGGGTTTTCCCAAGCTTTCAGAGTGTTGGCGATAGGATGCGGATCCAGCAAGAGGTATGAAGTGTACCCAAATTATGAACTTACGTTAAACAGAAAGGAATTAGTACAGGATAGTGATATACTGAAACAAAGTAGACTCACACTTAATGTAAATATTCAACATTATAAAATTCTGTCGGAAATATCGATCCAAATTATGCCGTTAAGAACCTTTCCACTACGACATTTGTTGATCTATTGTGTATGCTAGAGGTTATTGTTTAGACTCGTCCTTATTACTAGCCTTCATCGGTAAAGTCATAGGTCCTTTTCTTAACCTTGCTTTTATCATTATCATTTTATAACCTTGCTTTTATCATTATCATTTCATAGTTATTCTTTTTAATAACTGAACCTAGGTAGATGTAGTGGACTTAATCGAATTCCATTAATTTTCGTCTCTTCAATTGAATTGGAAATTTCTCCCCTATTATAGATTATATTTTTTTGGTATATTCATAGCTGCATGGCTGTCTACTTAGCCACCAAACCAAAGCTCAAAATTTCCGCTCTAAGTACAAAGTTTTTGGTCTGTAGTTTTTTTTCTGACCGTCGTTTTGTCTGCTTTTGTTTAATGACCGGCATGAATTGAAATATTGAAAGTATTTTGTCCAAATTACATAAAAAATATAAACGAAATACACACAAATTAATGATTCATTAAATATTTTACATCTTCAATAATAATTACCTGTTGACCCAATTAACGCGCAGACTTTGGCTAACGATTATTAATATCAGTCGGAGATCTAGATTAATTAAATATTCAACACGCGAAGCAGTTAAATGCATTCATAAAGTTACCGACGATACAACGACATGAATATGCTTCACTGAGAAAGGCTTTATACACGTCAATAAAGTTATGGTTGCAACAGGAGAAAATCTGTAGTTGGTCTGACTAAACTTAACACGTCTGTTTAGTGTACCGAAAGTAACCTATTCTTGTGCTCTAATAGTGTATTAAGTAGGTACCAAGTGTCTGAAACGTTACTACAGTTCTCGAAATAGAGCAAGTGTTTTAAAAACCAGTTATCCTTGAAAAGGTACTTTACGCTATTTTCTTTTATTGGTGCACTTTGGAATTATAAATACTGGTATCTATTACTACTACAACTACAAGAAATAGGAATAAGTACCTACTAATAATGTAAAATGGTTGAACTCGTGATGCTACGTATACCTTGCGTTGTCATGGAAATGAGAAAAACATAAACTAATTCGCATTATGTCTCTAAGATTTATAAATTTAAAAACCATTTCCTCCGATTTGGAAAATCGAAATATTAATATCTCAAACAATACCATGTACTTTCCATTTTCATTAATAAAATTTAAATTGTTAAATATTGTTCGAATAAAGGTTTTGACGTTACAAAGTACTCCTGTCAGATCAATAATAAAAAAATTGTCATTCAGACTTCGTTTCTCGAGTTGTTGATGTTGCCATGGTAACTTTAAAAAACGCGCTTGTTTGAAAGTTCGATTTAAACACTCTGAGGCGTGCTTTAAATAGGTAAAATGGGAAACCAATAAAAAAAATAAGTTATTGTTCTTTCCTCAAGCAGCACTAAACTAGAACTTGAAAAATTATCACTTATAATTTGAGGAAAATTTCCGGAAATAATTCGTGATCTAGGGAGATTCGTTGAGAAAATTTTATACCAAAACTTTTTTGAAATGGAAAATATATTGGTGACATATTATTATCCATGTAACAGACATCATCAAGAGGGAGATTTTCACTTATCAATTTCCCTCTACGCAGGGAAATTTCCGAAGAAATTAGGTTATTGTCATAGCATCATGTCAAAATGCAGGCATCTAATTGGCTGAAATTAACTGGTATAAAAATTTCAATCTCATTACATACACTTGTTTTCTGAACTGTCACACAACTAATGTCAAAATTTTTTATAAAAAAATATTTTGCAATATGATTTTCTTTAGTGCTAATTATTTTCTTTTTTGTTTCAGGTAATTTATTGCCAGTGTATATTGATCTCACAACCTACGGATTTATTTAAAGGAATTGTATTTAAATAATTAGGTGAGTAGGGTCTTATATAATCTAGTCCTCGATATTCCTGGGACCCTATTGCAACCAAATATTTAAATTTATGTTATTTTCTATGAAAAACTTTCTCGTATTTACATTGATTCTTTGATGTTTTGCTCTATATAAAACGATTACTATATTTGAATGAAATTAATTGGTTTGGCTTGTACATTTATTGAATTTTTTTTTGCATTCATCCAGTGATTAAATTAATTCGATTAATCGCCGCTACCTTAGGCTAATATTTTAACATAATATTCAATCTGTCATGTATAGAATTCATGTTTTGTGGAATGCTTTAGCCATCTGTATTGTTTGAGAATCATTGTTTTATATAGAGTAGCTGTTTAAATTAAAAATTATGTTTTAGGTTAGTTATTTTATATTTTAACGTATTACTATTGAAATAAAAAAGCAACAAGTGTACCTTGAAAGTGAGGAAAAAATGATAAGTGCTTCTAAGTGAGTTTTCGTATCTTATGTTTTCGTTTTTAATTATGTATCCATATCGGTTCCTTTTAACAGATAAGAAATTACGAATCTGCACTTCTATGAGTAAGCGCAAAGTTGTACTTTTTGGAAAAGCGACCATTCAAAGTAACCATTATTTTTATTCCATTTCATTTATTTTTAAACTCCAATTTAAAAAAATTCAATAACTAATTAGATCATCTTTCGTTCCATAATCAAATTAACATGACAATTGATTCAAAAGTGACGCAGTTCACATGATTGTTGCACATGACAAAAACTGAAAAAACGTCTATTTTTTCTACGACTTCCAATCAAAAGTAGTCGTTAAGGTGTATTTGACAGACGACCATTTTGTGCGAGATTTCATAGAATTAAATAATTGTAATTTATGCAATAAGTGCACAAACGGATATTTTTTTCTCTGAATGAAGAAGCAAATACAGGTCTGTGATGCCCTTAGATATTCTGAACCCGCTGAACCTCCTTCGAGCTAGATATTGGGGCTTGACCTTGGTATCTGATAACTCCAAAATCTCCTTATTGCTTGAGTCAGCTACTTGTCTTGACTAGCATGCTTGCTGTACTGTACCTAACTGCTTCCTTCCATCTTGGGTAAATGTCTGCTCCCATAATTTGGCTTTGCCACTATTTCTGTTCCATTCTTAGATACTTTTTCGTAGTTTTTATCTCGTTGTGTGGGCGTATAATTAGAAAAAAATCTCTACCAATACTTTAAATTATTAGAAATGTATTCTCTCAATGCTCAAAAAGAATTTTAACAAAAAAAAAAACTGTGCCAGTCGATTTCTTGTCCAAATATACCCCATTTGGCCATTTAAACTCCTCTATTTAAATTTTGCCCCTGAAACGATTGATAGTTATTGTAAAGCTCTTGCTCTTGAACTGTTTTCACTAATTTTACTTTGACAATTTATCAACTAATAACTGAATCAAATGCTCCCAGTAAAAGGGTCTTAAAATTTCAGTTGAATATTCAAAAATTTGTGGTATTTATAATATATCCCTATCATCCTCAAGGAAAATGTATTCTTCCAAAAAATCAATTTTTTAGACGCACCGAGTTATTTTTTGACGTTAGTCACATCAGTTTTGTGTGTTTTTAGGTTACAATTCATACTAATGTGGTTTATATACGATTTAAGCCTCCAAAAACAGTGGCTTAGTTTATTTAACAGTGGCTTAAAAGAGTTCAACCGTGGCTTAAATTGAGATGAAGCCAAAATTCAAAATTAACTGATAGTTAAATTACTACTGTTATAATGACGGTGCAAGTGGCCATTAGTAACATAAAGTATAACTTTTTGACATATTGCAGATCGTGTGATCTAATAATAAAAACTAATAGAGACACGACTCTTTTCTATCTCTTGCTCTGTATCCAAGCTCACTCGTTGATATCTTATATTGGGTATATTCTCTTCCAGTTGCTTTTTTAACGGATATACCAAAATTTAATTCCACTTTAGTGCATCTTAGTCATGAAAATGGATCACACCCACATCTATAATGACATTTCTATAACTCATCCAATTAATTTTCCACTGCCATCATACTCCTGATTTAAATTTGCTGGTAAACCTTGGTTACTTCATAACTACTGAGACTGTATCATCACTAATTAGCTTTTGCAATGTTTATTTTGCCGATATAAATTATTTATTGACATCACTGGCATGCTGTTAGCTGTAATTACACTAATATATCTAGACTCATCGTGCAAAAATGTGGGCTGGGATATTTTTAGAATATCACAAGAAAATAAATGTAAATCAAAACAATTTTTTGATCTAATTAATTATTATAAAAAATGTTGTTTCGAAGACTATGAAGCTTATTATTTTTTTCACTACTACTGTTTTTTTGTTTTAAATACATTCAACTGAAAATGAATATATTTCTATCTGATGGGTTTCAAATTTTGTAAATAACTGATATTTGTTAATATATATTTTGTTAAATTGTATATACAGTGATAATTTATAACTCAAAACGATATGTGACTTTGTTAAGTTTTCAAATAAATTCATTCATTCAATTTGGTGTTATTTAAACCTCACACCTTATCTTAAGCAAAGTACGAATTTGTAATTTTCAACCGCCAAAGCACAAAAAAAATCTTGTATAACGATAAATCGGCATAGGCAAAAATCTCACAATGTCCATTGGTTTGGAAATAATTCCTGTTCTTCCGCGTATCAAAACTCGATTGAAAAGATCTTGTATCCCATTCTTTGACCTTACCCTATGCAATTTGATGCAACTAAACCATCTGCCGCATACAAAAACTCGACAAAATTATGTTAATTATCCTGTACCTTAAAATAAAGGAAACTTTAATCTGTATCCAAGCATAACAGCAAGGATGAATCCTATTATATCCTTTTTTTTTATTTTGACTGAAAAAAAAATAACGGAAATGTTATATAAATATAAAGGAAGTTACCGCAGGGGTGACAACCACAGCAACTGTTCTCCAAATTAAATTGAACACAATGTTTGGGTTTATTTGAAATATCTTACTGTGAATATCTCAATCTACACATCAGTAAAAATGAATTCACGGTGAAGAAGGAAAGTGGAACAATTAATGCGTGAATGAAGGGAATACTCTCGTAGTTTGATAAAAAAACGAGATGAACAGTTTTAAGATAATAGGTTTCCCAGAAAACAGAAAATTACTAGTTTCTTAACGAGATATATGTCTGCTGTTACTTGAACAGTTGAGATTCACAAGAATAGCTCATAAATAGTGTTGGTTTTATTTTGTATATAGTAGTAGGAATAAAAACAGTATAGATAGCTTTCAAACACTATCTATTGCTATTCTCCACAAAAATATTTACATCATTTAGAACCAATTCTTGAAGCAGTTATTCCACTCGCCTGTCAGTACAAATTGTAGTTTTTGAAGATGCATTTTCTGGGACTGGAACGTTTGAACCAGCTTTTCTGGAAAGGTAAAAAAGGAGTAAGGATTTTGGGTCGGGGCTGTATGTGGGATGGGCCAATAATTCGATGTTTTCTTTCTCAAACCCAATTGCTTTTCAAGCTGTGTGGGAACTTGTATTGTCTTCGGAAAGATCATTCATCAGTGGGCGTTGATGTTTCTAAACCAAGCAATTACTTTCAGCAAACGAATTGCAGTAACAGTTCTTTTATCTTGTTGCTACATGATTCGCTTTTGTGACAAAATATTTCTTGGGTTTCCTGCGTTAAACCTGTTCAGAGTTTTTTAACACAAGTTGAGTCGAATTGATTTCCGTTCTTCCTACAACAGATGCGGTATTCAATGAGAAACTAATTTTTTACAGATAATTCTTCATGTTGAATTTTTTTAATTGTGGTGAAATGCCAATGATGGTTCATTTTGATCATATGTGACAAATCAATTCCACTGGATTAGTTTACGTACAGAATTGACTGGGTGACTGCTGCTGTTGATGGAATTGTTTTTGGATCGTCGCTAAGATTCATCATACCACGGTTAAGTTTTCGATACCAACGATAAATTGTCAACTGATGTGGTGCTTAACAATGAAAAGATAAAAATTTCTTTTTTCGACTGACATCAACTTTAAAATTTCAGCTTAAGTACTGCTTTGAACGAAGTGTTCTGAAACTTTGGCGTTAAGTAAACTAAACATGACAGTTCATTTTGACATTTGATATTTGTTGACAGGCGCTAACCATATTTTCATATGTAACACTTAGAAGACAATTCTAATATTTCTAAATTTCATTTGTACCACGAATTCTGGAGGAGTGGTACCTTGAAGAAGACCTCTAAGTTAATAAAAAATATCAAAGCAGTTACATTTGCGAATAGAAGATTCTTCCACAGGGGGAGTCGGAAACTGGCCAAATAGGAACACCAGCTCACATCGAGATCGACACAAGAGCACCTTCATACAAAGAGTTTACTGAGCAAGGTAGACAAGAAAGAGAGACACTTACCGCCTACGGCGTCGTGCTCAAACTTCGTCCTCGTGCGATATGGCCATCATATCCACACTAGTTGCACAAACTACTATTTCTATCAAAATATGCCCTTTTACATTTAAAAACAACCTACCAAATGTCAAATCAATTCATCCATCCATTTTAAAGTTATCGAATTAAAACATTTTAGATTTCAAAATTTCAACACCCTGTATTTCGAAAAGTAAATGTGCTAGACCCCTTAATCCTCATATCATTTTGTCCAATTTTACGAGAGGAATCTACATGCAAACGTTGTAATTACTTACCCTTAACGTTCGAGATGCTTATACCATTTTTTGCGCGATCGTATTGAAATATATTCCGAATAAAATAATTTAAATTTCTTCGAAATGAACGAAATGTCAAAAGTGACATTTATACTTCTCGATCAGTTTAAAATATATTTTGCATTTTGGTGAAATTGTTTTTATGCTTTTTATTACTTTTCGACGTCTGAACGGTAAGTAAATCACTTACCGACGTGTTAAACTTAGAAACCAGTAAACACAACCTACCATACTGACAACCGATGCTGTAAATAAACAAAAAAGATCAATCGCGCAAAAAAAATTATGGAAATAATAGTGAAAATTTATCCGAACAAATTCAAGTAGATCACCAGCACTGCGAATACCAGATTTGCATAGAATTTTAATATAGCATCCGTGGTTCAGTGGTAGAATGCTCGCCTTCCACGCGGGAAGCCCGGGTTCGATTCCCGGTCGAACCATATGAATCGCTGCTTCGTAAACGAGAGAGAGACTCAGGAGAGAGCACACGCACGCAAGCAAGGCACATAACGAAGCAACGTAACATAACGTAACGTAACGTAACGGCCAGATCTTTTGCGTCGCGACCCCTGGTTGCTCAAACATAACCTGACGTAAAGAACCAAAGTTCCAATAATACAACCATACCAACGATTAAAGATTCCTATTAAACTGGTGGCCTTTATAGAAGACACGAAGCTTCTGGAATGGAAGTAGGTATGTAACATCGGTGATGGTACAAAGATTCGCCTGGTCTGTTGAGCACAACCCAATCGATTGAAAGGATGAGCCAACCTCTATCATTTACAAATGGGCTATAACAATTGCCTCAAACATTATATTCGTACATAAATCAAATAGGGTTAAGGATGCTTATTTCTGGACTATATTAGAAAACATTGTGTGGAATATTTCTGTAACAAATAAATCATGAACTTTTCAATAAACAATCCAACGAACCTCGTATTGAAATAAACGCTTCCATACTACAGCAGTTGTTATGTCATCAGTATAAAATTTACGATTCGCTGATTTGAATAAACAATAAAATATTTTCGACAATTCAAATTTGCTAATAATTTATTTTGTTCATAGCAATGTTTAAGTTGATTTGTAGTATCTTCAAATTGAGTTTTGCAAAATAAATTTTCATTAACTGAGATTTATCGCACTTCTTCGCTACGGTTGTATCATTTCTTGTGTTGTCGTTAACCATAAAGAAAGCCAATCCGGGTCCGTATATCATTTCAGTTTTTATGAAGACAACAGTTGTTTCGATTCTACCATGTAAATTCTACTCTTGATGGGAATCTGAAGAGACCATTTTTATACGAATATTAACCAAAAAATGTCTATGAAAAAAATTATGACATATTTTCAGATTGTATCGACTCGGACTCAATCTGGTTTTATGGTTGATTTTTATTGGAGTTTATATTTTAGCAATAAACAATGTCTACTGTCCTGCTATTTTTAATTTGCTGATACTGGACTCAAATGGTAGTATGATGTAGTATCAGTGGCGGCTAATACATGAGCGCTGCAGAGCTACCAAAAAATCTTCTAATTAACTAAAATATTTCCTTATATCAAATATAAAATTTATAATATATTTTGTAATGCATTCTCATCGTCATAATGATAAAAAAATGTGGGCGCAAGCCACTGCTTTAAGTAAGTCGATCAGTGGAATAATGAACCTATTTCGCGCGAACTTTGATGAACGTGCTCTGCCAGCTCTTTCAAATACCCGCGCTGCACACTTCTCCTCCTTGACGGTCTAAGATTATGCCGTGATTTTGACAGGATAGTTCGCTGCTTTTATTCCAGCGCAGCGTGGCATACGGTACTATTGGATATATTTAATTTCTTTGCGAATTTCTGGTTGAGAGATTCACGACGTAGCAAGTTTAACAATACATTCACCTACTAATTCCCGAATGAAAAATCGACTATTTTTGATGTTAAGTACTTTTCGGCCGCTGTGGTCGCTATAAGACGTATGCGGACGAAAGGTGTCGTTTAAATTCGGAAATTAGTAATTTTTTCGTAAAGATCGATGAAAAAATTCAATATGCATCTACTACTTGCAGACTCAACTATGATACATATTTTTTCGACCTTGGTACATAAATAGGAATTTCCAAACGAATATTTTCTCGAAATATTAGCAGCAGCTTGCTTAGAACTATTTATTAGCAATAAACTTTAATTAAAAACTATTTTATTCCCTATAAAATATTCTCGTTATTGAATCATTTTGTTTTGGAAATATCTTGCAGATTTGAAAAGATGATCACTTTTTGTTGAATGCACATAAAAAACGACTAAGCTACAGATATAAAATTTTGCATTTGAATAACTATACAAATAAAGGAATTCCAAAAAATCAAACCTCATAAATTTCTCATGACTTACCCGGTAGTCCTAAACAGTCATTCAGGAAGTAAATATTTGGTTTAGAATAAAGCAACATTCGTACTTTTGTAGACCGATGTTGACAAACTATTTTTCTTACTCTTTTTGTACAGCCCCTTTTTAATATTTGTTTGATTAGGTTCATTTCGGTCGTCTCTCTTTTGTTTGATCTCTTTTTATTCTTTTGGTATAAAATCTTTATTTATATATTTAATAGTTAAGAAGATAAAGTTTTCTTAGGGTAGAAGGAGAAATACACGTGTACAAGTTTGCCATTTTAATCCTTTTATACAAACATACATTCTGTTGGTTTAAAAACTACCGTGAGAGTGTCAAATAGTGGGTGTTATAAATGTAAGAGACCCAATATCGATTTATTTATCAATTTCCTTATATAATTATCCTAATTTTCTCATTAAATAGTGGAATTACCTCGAAACATAGAACTAATATTAGATTCCGCAAAGTTATGGTCCAAACAGTAAGCTCACATTGGAAAACATATATTTCTGCCTCACAGTTTATTAGAAATGTGACAAGTTTTATTGCAATTCATAGCTGGAAAAATTGGATTCACTATAATATTAAGGTTGGAGGTATTTATTGAAATGCTAATGTAACTGTATCACCCATAGTTATTAATTTAAATGAAGATGATGGTGATACTTAGCTAGTTTTGGGATAAATACCATAAATATGAATAATATGGCATAAGTTTATCAGTTGTATGTATTGATATAAATAATATAAACAATCATACATTGTGGGCCGAAATAAAGGAGTACATTTTTTAATTGAAAATATTTTTTTTGTTTTTTGGGCGATTTATTTTCTTTTTGCAGGGCCTAACCTAACATGTCCTCAACATGACTGTGAATTTGGAAGCAAAAATAATGTATAGGGTCGGACTTATAGAAAAAATTATATAACAGTACTTTTGAGCTCGTTGCAAATGAAAACTGTACTAATATGCATTTCCAGAACACTTCGGTAAAAAGGAAATTCTCCGAAATTACCGGATTCGCGAAATACCATTTTTTTATTAAATACCATTTTAACAAATAACACATTTATGAAAACAGTTTTGTAACTTCAAAACTTAGAGAAAAAGTCCGACCCTGTAAATTATTTTTGCTTCCCAATTTACAGTCATGTTGAAGACATGTAAGGCTATTAGCCCAGCAAAAAGAAAATGAATCGCCCAAAAAACGAAAAAAATATTTTCAATTGAAAAATGTACTCCTCCATTTCGGCCCACAGTGTATACGTATTTCTACATAGTATTGTCTAGTTCCAGTACAGAAATAATGAAAAAGTCGATTTTACTGGCTTAGATAATCTTTTTTATTACCACAGTCAAAATTTTTCTTGTCTCAGCCAAAAAAGCTTAGGAAAGAACGCTTTACTGGTCTCAGTGTAGGTTGTATGATTGCTTTGTACAGCTCTATCTTTGTAGTTCTTGTTAATAATTTTGATTTTATCATATTTTCTAGCACTCCTAAGGCTCTGATGGGTTCCATTATCCTTCTGGGAATAGCGTGTAGAAATCTTTCAGCCTTCTGCTTATATGTAAGTCAAACCAGCATCCTGAACAATTTTCCGTTTTATTCCCTTTCCAATATAGTTAGTCCGTTGATCAGTGAAATCATTAATACATCTCCCATAGAGCGGTGTATAGTAAATTCAATAGCCTTCTTGGAGTGCGTCATCGTTTGTGACGTATATCCGGGTTTTAGGTATGTCGTTTACTTTATTATTTGCTATTTTGACATATATCTAACCCAAAATTTGATAAATAAAATCTTTAGGCTCGTATTCAGCCAAATTCGAAAAGGGCATGAAATTAATAATTACCAGCTTCGTTTTCCAAACTCAAGAACTCACTCATGTTCTTCCGTGTATCTAGGCATATTGTCGTATTATTTAAATAAATATAACAATAATATTCATTTTCACTTTTCATAAATAATATTTGACCATCAACAACAAAGCACAGACCTGACGAGAACTGTCAGTGGGACATTAGAAAAAGACGTAAGACATATTGCCAATACCAAAGGTAGTTCTACATCCTATTTTGAATGATGTAGTTTCTCCTGATTGATAGGTCGCGCTTGCGCGTATTCTAAACATCAACTAATCAAATTTCTTAAGTCAAAGATTAGGGTTAACATATGTAATACATTTAAACGGTTCATTATTGTGATATTCTAATTAGGATTAATCACAGACCTGCCTTTTTTTCCATTTATTTCAGCGTAATGTGTTAAAAGGCATTTACAATCGATGACGCACACCAAGAAGGGTATTATAGGAACTCTACGTATTAAATGAAAAATGATTAAATGAGAGAATGACCTAATGACGTTTCCAAACAATTAAATTATTTATCTTGTAACGGCATTCGCGATTAAGCGAGATTCCAAAAAAGCAGTCCAATGTTATTATTACTGCACATCATATTATTACAGGCGTGCAAAAAAAATTACTGTGGCCTTGACACTACCGGTTTTGACGCATATTAAATGCAACATTGTATCTAACGGAAACTGCCTCGTCGCCACGCGTGCTTAAACGTCTAAAAATAAAAACAAAAATATTGAAAATTTACATTATGATGACGAGAATGAAGATAGGTGAAGAGAGTATATATATAGATGGAGTATCCATTCATCCATCGAGAACACGTTCTTTTTCAATGTTGACGTTGCTTGATGACCTCTGTAAGGAAAATAATAGATGGCGTCGACGATCGCGTCTAACTTATTCTCCTCAAAAGTTTCTTGTTGGCCTGCGATCATCGCCAAGTCGCCGTTTGTATGAATGAATGCAAAAAACTGGATCACATTTTATTTAGTCAGAGGCGTACCGCGCGAATTTCGTTCCCACGTTCATTCTTAAATAACTCGAACGATATAATATAGGGTGAAAAGAAATTAATTCCTGGTTATTCTGAAAAAGAGCATAGATACACTAAAATGAGAATAGATTGATACTCATTAAGTGCCAAGCAATATGTTATTGTTTTGAGAATGAATCAAATGCAATAGATAAGATAGATGACTAAATAAAATGGATGAAAATACACAAACAAAACATAATAATAACACTAAGGAAGTCAAGAAAGTATTGATATTGAAAAATATTAGATTAAAGTTTCTTGGTACCTACTTTTAACAGGAACTTTTGAATTTGAGAAGTTATTTAGTGTATCCGATTGTCTCAGGAAGAATATTAAATATTTTTGAGAAAAGTTATAAAACGATAGTTGTCTTGTGATGATCTATTCCTTATGATGTAGGTGTGGCTTGTTAGTGTATGGGTTTTATTGAAGTACATCACACTCAAGCATGAGAAATAAAGTTATCTCACATCCAAAACATGACATTTCTGGTTTGAGCTGCATAATCTGCTTATAGAATCAGCGTATCAGCAGCACTACCCCATGCCACTGTTCCATATCTCAAATGGATTCCAACTAATGAATGATATAATTGTTAAGTTACTTTTAAATCACATAGTGTATGTGGTAGTCCCATCCCAAATGGCAATATAAATACCTGAGAATTTAACTTTTTCCGTAGAGTGCATAACGTGGTTTGATTCGGGCAGAACCATTGATAATCAAATCACATTACAACTAACAAGTTCGTCAAAGTTCAATGTTAATAGCTCTAAATCTAACTATCTTTTATATTTGAAAAGTCCTTAAGGCAGTCCCAATCGGGATCCTAGATCTAATCCGGTCCCTACCAGTGATTCCATCAGCCAATTCCACAGTCTGATATTGATGTGATAGCTTTAATACACCAATGCAATTTGATCAGTCAAATTTAACAAACTATTTGATCGTAGGACGCCTGCTTAGAACGATCAGTCAATTTGATTTACTATTTACTGATTTACTATTGTGACATTTTGACACCAGAGAAATGACAGTTTTAACGTCAAAAATTTGGTCCTTGGTTCTTGTGTTTTGTAGTTTGTGAGTTTTTGATTAAAATATTGAACAAGCATCCTTAGACAAGTCCTTAGATCATTTTCGTAGCACTGCGGATCTTCATCTCCGAGTTTATCTCGAACCTTTGCAGGACATTACTGTTATCCTTGCATCCACGGAAAATCCAAGATTTGCTCCATATTCTCCGTCTTTTCTTCTGTATGCTTCCAGCTTTGTATACTAAAACCAGTGATGAGCTCGTGAGAGCAATTATCGTTTGTAACTTGATATCAATAAATATGCATTCGAATAGGGAGTTTTTGAATTGAGTCACTCTTCAACCGTCAAGAAGTTTGGAGCAAAAAGATTGATCGGGTGAGTCTCAAGTTTGAGACTAGGTCATACAGTCATAATGCTACATCATCAGTTCAGTTTAATAAGATAAGTTTGACAAACTATTTAATTGTGGCATCTTTGCTTGACATAACAGCAAAGGCTGTAGTGGAGAGGTTCCTAGAAGAACATGAGATCTAGATTGCATTTTGTTTATTTCTTGAAAGGCGTACATTCTTTTTGGGTCGTCAACCAGCCAACAAATACTTTTGATGACGTGGTTGAGGTAGCATCCTGTTTCAATATCAATGAAAGTGGCAAATAGTCACGAAGGACAATCAATATTTCAGCTGCTTCGTAATTTTGAGTTCCAAGATATAGACAGGAGCTATTCTTTGGTTAAGTCGGCTTTGATGTTTCATAAACATTGGTTCTTCCCAAACTGGTCAAGAATGCTTGGTATTTAATACTGTGTAACACGTAGCAATGATCGGAGTTGAAAGTGAGTTTTTTGATCAGGACCTTCTCTAATCCTTTATTCGTTTGGGTTGTACACAACAGCCCAGCCGCTTGAACTGAATCTTTGTACCATTTCTTATGTCTACTTCCTACTTCCATTCCAGAAGCTTTGTGTCTTCTATATAGGCCAATAGTTTGACTGGAGAGACTTCCAGTAGTTGTGATGTGATGGTTGTATTATTTCCTATCCAAAGTCCTTCAGTCTGAGTCCTTGTAAGTTCTCACAGGAGCAGGGTTTGTAAGTAGGTGTTTCATTATAAAGTTCATAGTTTCTGCAAAAAGGTTCACTAACTAATAGCTTTAATTGCACATACTTGGTAGTAC
This sequence comes from Galerucella pusilla, assembly GCA_910591695.1. Lineage (NCBI taxonomy): Eukaryota > Metazoa > Arthropoda > Insecta > Coleoptera > Chrysomelidae > Galerucella > Galerucella pusilla. Next base: position 70,951 of record CAJUYI010001056.1, on the reverse strand, counting down.
TTGTTGTTTATAGTTAATTTGGATGAGTTTTCAAAGATATGACACGATGCAGTGGCTTCTAGGTCAACTGTAGAACAAACTAAAATTTTGACAATCTAATATAAACATCCCGCTCATGTTTTTCTGTTTGTTATTAATTTCAGTAGTTTGCAAGGTATCAATTAAGTGTTATAAAAAGTGATAAAACATTGATTAATTGTCTACGGCACTGTCAATCAATCTTAAAGGCCGCAGACTTGTTGGGTTCAATGTCAGGGACTTGTATATTTATGCTGAACATAAGCAGAAATCACATGAGTTCTCTATTGTGCGAGTAGAGGTAGAAGGTAAGAAATCAGAGTATGCCTATTTAAATATCAGTCCCTATTGAATGGCTTTGTTGATGGGAGACGAAATATTTCATGGCTTACTGATTGATAAAAGCGACACTTTCTTCGGATCTAGAGGGTCGATTGAAGGGCAGGTATGTTCTAATCGAATGCGTTTTTCCTTTCATTATTTACCTTCATATTTGTGTTGAAAGATTTTTTGCATTAATGATAATCTTATCTTCAACTATTATCTGTAGTGTCGTATAATGGGTTTTTTAATAGAAAGTATTTCAACTAAAAAAATTGAAGTGCTAAATACAAGGTGTCCCATGTAATCGTTATATCTTGCTTAATTTAAAAGATTATCCAATACTGTGAAAACTGTTGTGGATGGCAATTTATCATAAAATAATAATTTTTTTGGTGCTAATAATAGGAAACAACAAGTATGTCATATCGTTGTATAAATAAATATATAAATAAAGTGACAAGCAATTTCCAACGAAAATGTACAGGGAGTGCCAAAAGTGATGGGTTGCTGTCAAAGGACTGTTAAGTGAAATAAAGTTCCTCATACGTTATTACGATGGAATTTTGATGCTTTTCACAACAGTTTTCACGAGAGATTGAATTTGTTCAACAAACCACAGAAAGCGGGGACAAAATTTGCGGTACTAAGAATATACCTTTGCCAGTAAAAACCTTACTCCAGTGGAAAAATTCATCAATTCCGAAAAATCTGAAAAATTGTGAATTAGAAGTAATAATAATTTGATAAAAGTTGATAAATTCAATCAAGACTATAACAAAAAGTAGGTAGCTGCTCTAGAAAAACTAAATGTCAAACAATGGTCCTCTAACCTTCCTAAATATTTTCTTAACAATACAAAACTTGTTCTGCGTGCAAATTTCTAACTCATCCCTCAATAAATCCATTAATCGTTTTATTTGTATTCTCGTCAAAGGGCTGAGGGGCCAAGTAGGTTATTCTAGTGAGGAAGTCTATTGATTTTTCTGACAGGTAAAAAATACTCCTAATAAATTGTACAGGTAATGGTTGAAGTGTGGGAAGGCATATAATATAGATTGAAAATTATGGGTGGTCGCTTAAAATTGGCGATATACATATATACAGGATGATTCGCATGAATAGACCCTATAGAGATATAATTCGTATTATAATAATCGTAATCTTGAGTGTATATGTAAGTTTTTTTTTTCAGCTTAGCTCCAACTTAGGTGACACACAATAAATTACATTAATTACAACAATATCTTGCTGGAAATGTCCAAAAAAGCAGCCCCTGAATTTCTTAGCTCTTATTATTAACTCTAAGTACTCGCCCAAAGCGTTGAAATGTTTTCTATTCAAAATACACGTAAACCTTGATGATTTAAAATATCTTTAAATCAGTTGATGTAGGGAATTTTCCTTATGGGCCAATCACCCATGTGAGTAACGTACTATTGAGAAGAATTGCAATGCAGAGCTTGTTTCTGTGGAAATATCAAATCTGTTATCCGCCCTTCGCGTCAATGTAGAAATTGGAGAAACTAAAACAGTTCTTGGAACCATTTCCAGCAGCAATTTCCAGCAATAAGTTCATCATCGTTACAGATTTACTGATTGCAGTACTTTTTGATTAAAACAACGACCCTACTCCTCGCATTCCATTTTCAGTCGAAGTAAAAATGTTAATTGTAGATATGGAAGAAAATGAGGAAGTTGATCAATTAGTTGTAGATACAATATTTGCAGACAAAAATTCTGCTATTCTGGAAACTATGCACGTTACCTGGGTCGAACTGGTCGAACTGGTCGAACATTATTACCAAACTCCACGAAATCCCGCCCCTTATCGATTATGAAGAATAACCATGGCCAGGGAAGATTAAGTAAGAATAATTTTTGGAAATGGGAACCGTATTTGAATACTAACCTTGATTACAGTTACAAATATACTATCTTTTATCGCCAACCGTCAGTAAAACCGTCAATTAGATAGATAGATAGATAATTTATTAGTCTTTACCATCATACACCTATGACATAAGACAAGTCAGACACAGTATAAGACTAAAGTTAAAACAATTAAAATTAGAATTGAAATGTATACAGACAACAGCATATAACAAACATTTGGTATAAACAAAAATATAAATGAAATAAAATAAAATAGAAAGTTACATTTTCAAAGTTTGAAATACAAAAAGATCCAAAATTAGGTGATGAATTAAGAGATGTTACAACCCCTACCAAATTCATCTAGCGAGTAAAAACAATATTGTATCAACATTTTTTCAAGACTAGTTTTGAATTTATTGATATGGTTTATTTGTTTGATATCATCTGGTAACCGATTGGAAAATTCACCCCCGGCATATGTTGGAGACTTTATTAATTGAGAACGATTAAATTTGTTCAAGTGAATATCATTCTTAGATATCGTATCGTGATTATGAATGTCATTGTTTTTCTGAAGGTTGTTTTTGTTGATAAAGGTATAAATTAGAAGTTTGTAGAGATATATGCCTGTGAATGTGAGGATGTTATTGCTTTTGAAGGTGCTCCTACAGGACTCCTTGTAGTCTAAGCCAAAGATCAAACGAATAAATCTCTTTTGGAGAATGAATACTTGCCCAATTTTGCTTGCTCTACCCCATATAAATTAGATTTTAAACTATTTTTTTATTTAAGAAAAATAAAGCGCATCAACCCTTTAGGTTATTAGCGCTACCAAACGAACAATAAATATTTAAATATTAAGTACTACTACAGTGAAGATATAAAAAACCAACAATTTTGGTAATAAGTTTTCCATATTGTACTCTTCTCCTAGCAAGTGAAAATTTTAAACTATTAAAGGCAAAATATAATTTGTTTAATTTCTCACATAAATAGTCAATGTAATTTTCAAAATTCAATTTGCAATCTAATTCCATTCCTAGAAATTTTGTATTTTCAGAAGTGTTGATCGTGCAATCATTAAAATCAAAAACAGGGGCGTTGCCTTCAAATTATCAGATTGATTTCCGGAAGTAACAAACAGTTAACATATGCGTCTGGTAAAGTGACATATGCATCTGGTAAAGTGACATATTATGCGTCTGGTAAAGTGACATATGCGTCTGGTAAAGTATTTTGACTTTGACATTACTCGAAAATCATCATCTGTCAGTGTCACGCTTCTCCCTATTACGGCTCGATAATAGTTTTTTTGTGATTTATTTATAACAAATTATTGTTGGAACTCCTTTGACTCCAGGAATTAGCTTTCATAATGCTTCAGGGTGTACCCTTAATTTAAATAGAACAGATAATAAATAATAAGTAGATTTGTTCTATATGTGCTGTTTACTTTGTCATGATAAAATGCTATGAAACATACCTCAGATTTTTATATTCTGAATTCTGAGCAGTTGGCGATAAAATTTTGTATACACCACGTCAGTAAAGTGTCTTTATCGGACTCGCATGTTATTCGCCTCGCTTCGCTCGTCTCATAATTTCAGACTCGTCCGATGAAGAATCACTTTACTGCCTTGGTACATAACTAACTATTATATCATCTGTTACTGCTAATGTATACATTGGGTATCACGAATGCGCTAATGGGTATAAAATTATAGTAAATATGTCAGTAGAACCGCAAAAAAGCTAAATACACTTCCTTTGACAATATTCCAAATAAGTGTATCGACGATTCCCCTAACAATCCAAAAAAACTGAAACTCACTGAATCGTTAATAACGTTCATCTACATTTTAACGGTTTTTCATACCATAAGATCTAACAATTTTCAAAAGATTTTGTACAAAGTTTTTGGAGGGTGAACGTGAACTATCAGAACCTGCTTGAAGAATACAATAGAGCACCTTATTTATTTTCCAAACCGTCCCATACGGGAATGTTAATTCCCACGAGCATATTCAGCACATACAAACTTGTTTTTCGATATACAGGTAAAATTTGAATGCAGGGGACTTAATAACTTGTTGGCTTGTTGCAATGACGTTTTATTTTCTATACTAGAAAAGAAACGAACTCATCATTCAAAATATCAACGAACTCGAGATTCTGGTTTTTAGACGTTTTTGTTTGCTTAACCGCTAAAGGTCATCTTCTGTTATTATTTTTGATGGATAATACATATACGGGTTCTTTTTGAGATTAAATTTAAACGGTTTCCATGAGGAAAATTGCTTTGTTGGAATATATAGTACAAGAAAAGTTGTGAGTGAGGCAACGACTTTCCCCATATGAAGATGTTGGAAATACTGACAAATACTTTCTAATAGGAACATTTTAAAGTTACATAGTGATCAGATTGACGAGGTAGCTAATCGACCTATTCCACTGCTACTTTTTGAGATCTATTCTGGTCCCCTGAATCCAGATCATTTTCAGTGATTAGCAATATCTGTGTTGGTCTTGCACTCTTGGACCTAGATCTTACATAGACAAGCAAGACCAAGACCAAGAATCTAGATTCTTCTGGGTGACTACAACCTGTTGAGATCAAAAGAATGCATAAGTCAAAGTAAAGCTGCGCTAAGAGTTTTAACGGGGATCCTAACGGGACATTGTCGTCTGAATGGGCACCTGGAAAAGCTCAAAATAGAGGAGGAGAAAAAATGTAGATTTATGTGGCATGGAAGAAGAACCCTCCATCCACATACTTTCCAACTGCACAGCACTTCAGAATCCTAGAGCACAGCTCCTCGGAGATTATGGATAGAAGATGAACATTTACCTAAGTTGAAGCCTGAAGCAGATATCCTAAAATTCCTCCTGGAAATAGGACTAAAGGAGCTACTAGTTTCTGAGACTGTCCTCGAAAACTCTGTCCTCTGAGACTGTCCTCAAAAACTAAGTATGACTGAGGGGGCACAAAAGATCTTTTAGGTCTCAGTGAATGTCACCCCAAAAAAACATGCATACATACAAGACTCAATGAACAAGAACAATACCAAAGTGCAAGACTGGTTTTAAATAGGATATATGAGAATATTTGTCTCAACTTCAATATGCGGTGGCTTATCTATAAATTGCACCTATAAAAAAACTCGAGTGTTGTGAAGTTGTGACGTCCTTGGACAGGCTTAGGTACTCTTTTTTTAGCCTTACAATTCCGGCTCCTACACATCCATCTGTCTAGGATCTGTTCGTATACCAGGTAGCCTCATCCTGTATGGAAACACCTTTCTTTTATTCTTTACCTTGATAAAGTTATTTGGAACTTATGAAGGTTGCTCTTATATGAATTTCGGGTCACAGGGGAATTATTGGTGACGAAGACGTGGAATAGATTGCCGGGAAAAAGTGGCAGTCGTCTAAAGCCTTTGCTTGTCTTGAGGAACAATAAGCTTCAAACTAAATTTTCATATAACATGAAAGTATAAAATTGAGATTTAACATTCTAATTTCATAATAAGCTCTCTCAACTGACACATTATTATTTCAAAAGAGTTGTGTGGACGGAAATATTGATTTTGTTTTGCATTTTCAAAATTCGGCATGTAGTAAACTTTTCGAAAGCTCTCACAATTCAACATAAAATGAATTTATTAACTTTTAATAAGGGTTTGACACATTTACAACGGACAAGAAAAAAATTAGGTACGTGCAACTTTTTGATTTTACCTTTCCTATTTCCATAATTCTCACATCATTCTTTGTTTTCAATGATATAATGGTCGCACCCCTCATGATTTTCACGGGACTGTATACATGTGTTCAGTAATATATCTTAAAATCACTACGTATTATGTTCCTGGGTTTTAACGTATGGGAAAGATTTTCTGCCTTACATTATTTTCTTGGATCGTCTTTTTTTTGGTTGCATTATTAATGAACTGAATCTCAGGTAGTTGTTTGATGAATGTGGTCACTAATTCACGACAAATGATGATATTAATTTTAATGCTTATATAATATTTTATATTTTATAGACGATATGATTTCACGAGCAGTGATTTAACAAAGTCAATATTCATTTTCTGTAACTGATTGGTTTTTGTGTTTTTATACGTATCTCTTCATGAGAGCTCAGTACAAAAATAAAAATACAGTAAGCGTTAAAACAAAGAGAAGATCTTCCTTAATTTACAATGAGATTTGATGGAAATTTACGTAAAACGTTGAAGTAGTGAATATGTAAAAAACTACAAAATCATGTTGTTATGAATTTAACACCTCAAGGACGATGAACATTAGATACTATCGGTCATATTTTTGGGGTTATTATATATGATTCATTTTCAGATAATATGGTTGGCGAAAGAATAATTACGTAGGTTCTGTTCATATCAAATAGCCTTGCATGCTGCTGCTTTTTATTTTCACACACACTGCGTCAACCACTTGGGTCATTGTCAGTTTGACAACTTGGGGAATAGATTTGGAAGTAATTACAAATATGAAATAAGGCTTAGAGCTCATAAGTATTGATTGATTTGAAAAATTGTAGGGCTTAATATAATTTGTCCGTAAAATCTGTCTTTGTATTATTGGGAACACAAATTACGCAGATTATTGAGATGTGGACAAGCTTATCTCAAAATAATTCCTATTTTTGATCGTACAATTTTCTGTTTAAGCAAATGCCCATCAAGTTTCAATCAATTTAAAGGATAATTTTTTACTGAATATAGTAACCAATCAAATTACTTAATTTCAAGTCATGTGTCAAATTTCATCCAATCACCGCTGTATTACAGTGATAATTTTTTACTGAATATAGTAACCAATCAAGTTACTTAATTTCAAGTCATGTGTCAAATTTCATCCAATCACCGCAGTATAACAGCAAAAATACCCTACCTGTGGTGTTTTCAGTTTGGTGTTTATTTTTTTTTAAATTAATTAAACGTCAAACTGACAACTGGATTAAAAATGTCGCAAGGATTTGGTATTGCATCTAACGATTCAATTAATTTACAAATTGTACTTTTCAAAGTACTTGTACAAATTGTACAAGTTTGTATTGAAAATTATTAAACATTAGATTGACAATCAATTTTTTGATATCTACAAAGTAAAAAATTATCTCATCAAATACTCCTCGGGTCTTGATAAATACTCAAAATTTTGTCAGAGAGAATGCTTCAAGCGTGTTGCTCAAAGATGATGGCCCTCGGCCTGCGGCCTTGGGCTATTATCAAGCAACACGCTTTCAGCATACTCTATGACAAAATTATCTCGGTATTATCAAGACCCTTACTACTGAAAATACACTCTCTACAGGGTGTTTTACTACATTTCAGATTTTTGGCGAGGAGGCACCCAGCTCATTGAATACCTGTGTGAGAAAACCCAGAGAAATTCTATGGTTTTGCCTTTGGAGTGGAGTTGGGAAAGTGTTGTTTCCATTTTTCAACCATTCTATAACTTCTATAACCCTTCTATAACACTGAATGAGTCGGTGATTATCAACGTATCTTTATTTATGGTCAGAGATATCTCGAGTGAGTGAAGAACAGCTAAAATTTTTCCTGTTAAAGTTTTTATCAATCAAGGTAAGTCGTTGGAGGAACTTGGTATGGTTAACGTGACATTTTTGAGTTCAAAACTTGATTGTTTGAGTTTTTGCAGAGAGAAGAATATGATTATAGTCTTCTGTGCTTGAAAAAAGAAAAATTAGATGCGCTGGAAAGAGGGAAAAGAATGCTGTGCTCAATTTGTTCACTGAAACTCTAGAAGCATAGCATAACATATGGTATTTGCTTCTTTGGTAAAGTGGCAATTCTTGTGATATAACTTGTAGGCCTTGTGTCCATTTTGGAAAATCGCCCTATATCTCGGAAATTAAACAGCTCACATAGTATAAAATATATACCTCATTATTATCTCGGATGAAGATTCACTATAATTATAGGTATATTTATTACGTAATTACTTGCTCTACTATTTATTCAAGTTCCATTTACTTCAAACGTTTCGTCAGTAAAACTTGTAGTAACAAAATTAAGAAAAACACCTGCCAAAACACCCGGCAAGACAGTGCGCCGTTTACGATGACCACCACATGCATCTTTCAATTCATGAATATGCATAAAGGAAAGTTTCAATTCATTTCATTTGCGTAAATCATGCATGCGCCAGAATGCTATAACAGCTTTGCGAGGTTGTCACAAATACTGATATTTCAATAACACTTAGAAATATGATAGGATGAAAATATTGTGAAAAATACATTTATCTATAATACTTATTTTTTACAGTTTTTATATTTTGATATTGCGAATCCAAATCTTTTTGCCGGTTTTATCTATCAGATTTTATTTTTTGTTCACAGCTTCTTCGTATAGTACTTTATGAGTTTATAACAAGGCAGGCATCAGTTGAAATGAAATTATTACTATGTCTGCATAAAGGAGACGGAGAGCTAGCGGCCGAGGAGGCATGATGGGACCTACGGATGGCTGGGGGGACCTTTATTAATCCTTTCTTTACCGACCATAAAAATGCTACATTGCCACCATTCCCAATGTTTATGAAGTACCATGGGACCCACTGCCGCATATATACGTCACATGATAAAATGCATAAAGTCGCAAGTTAATCATATATTAATAGGCAGAAACTCTTTTACAAACAAAAACGACATCTTGAATGTAATAAATATTCAATCCCGGTTGACTGAGGCGCGTAGCGCCGAAGTGAGCTAATATCTCGAGACAGTGACGTAACTTTCCACCGAGGTTTGTATGCTATTTTATTTACAACTATAATCTTCCAAACAAAAATTCGGAAAAAAGCAAATTTTTCATTATTTTTTCTCAAATGTCAACAATAAAATTACAAAGAACCGTAGAATGATGATGATAACTAACAACAAATAACTTATTTTCCCAAATTTGTCAGCTCTGGTCAATGTCCGGACCGTGTTATTCAATTTTTTCATCAAATGTCGGGTATAAAGCTGGAGTGCACACCGCCAGACATAAAGGAAGCAGCGGAGAAAGCTGAAGGAAATCTTATGCCCCAAAAAAGTAGACCGAGGTATGATAAAGCATATAATACGTACAGAGATTGGCGCGCCAAAAAGGGGTCACAAAAGTGGCATCGGAAAACATCGCTCTAGCCTACTTCAGTGAAAAGACTAAGAAATCGTCAACCGTATGGTCTACGTATTTCATGATAAAAACAACCTTAATTATCAGAGACAAGGTTGACATATCAAAATATGTAAAATTAATGGCTTTCTTAAAAAGGCAAAATGCCAATTATAAACCGAAGAAATCAAATACCTTTACCCAAGAAAATGTTGATACATTCTTAGATGAAGCACCAGAAGAATTTTTTGTTCTGAAGGTTATTATTCTAACACTGATAAAATAGTTATTTTTATTAATATTTTTCAACATTTTAGATTGGTTTGGTAATTGGCCTTTCGGGAGCCTGCAGAAGTGATGAACTTTTTAAGATGAAAGTCCAAGATATTGATATTTTGGAAGAAAAGATCAGCATCATCATTCCTCACACAAAAACATATCAAGCACGATAGTTTCTGATATTAAACACTAAATGGGTTGAAATTGTAAAGAAATATTTGGAACTCCGTTCACGAATTCAAAATAAGAGGTTTTTCATGCAAAATTACCAATCAAGTCTTTGGACACAATTCCACATCGCAATTTCCGAAAAGAATAGCATCGTTTTTGAAACTAAATAACGTCGGCGAGTATACCAGGCATTGTTTTCAATTAAATTGTTTTCAATTAAAGAGATTGGGAGGAAGGAAAACGAGTACCGTGGCGGAAGGCTACGTAGATACTTCGTTCTCCAATCAAACGAAGACTGCTAATCTGCTCTCTGGCGAAACTACTTCCTCCAATCCCTCATCAGTCACCATGAAGAGTTCATCATCGGTACCACAAGAACTGAACTTTTCAAGCAAAGAAATTACGCATGGTTTCTGAAGCATCTCACAATAGTTCGACCATAACGATCAATTTCAATTAATCCCTAAATATATATGTACCTACATACAGAAATTATTAATCCTTTGTTTGAAAAGTTCAGTTCTTGTTAATTTCGTGTTTACTAATCCTAAAGAACTTAAGAAGTGCTAATGTTGTCAAGTGTGCGTATAAGTCTCAATAAAATCAAATAGGTATATGAACTTTTTATTTAAAAAACTTAAAAAACATTTCTTCTCTCAAAATAAACAGAAAAAAATTCTCTCACGAGTGGAAAATTTACCACCCGTGGGTGGGAAGTGAAAGTAGGTAATATGTCAGTTTCAGACTTTTTAAACGTCAGTAATGATGACATTATATATATAGTTGTATATAATAGTATTTTACATAACAAGAGTTGTAAGTTGCTTATTTCATGCGACTAGAAAAAGCGGCGAGTGTGGTAATTCTATAAGCATGTAATAAGCTCACAACTCTAGTTGTGTACTATACTTTTTCTACGAACAACTTCATTAATAAAAATAAAACGCATGAATAACAAATACATTCACACTAACAGCTAGTGACAGCGAGTCTTAATAGTTATTAAACGTCAAAACAACCTACTAACTCGTTTCCATGGTTACTGCAAATGATTGACTGACTAGGCTTGGGTGATAAATTGTTGTTTTTCTAGAACTGAAGCGTAATTTTTTTTATTACGTGCTAGTCATTACGTGTCAGTATCCGTAATGATCTATTTACTTAGTAACCAAATAGTAGGTAATATGGAATTTACTAGTGTGAGAGTAGAACAAATATTTTTCCGTCGACCTTCACAAAAAAATTACAATTTAAGTACTTATTTCTAGATCTAATTTTGACGTCAAGTATAACGGACAGTTTTTGTCGTTAATATCTTCGTTCTCCAATATTTCACGATCAAATCTAATTAAATTCAGAACGCATTAGGATCTTTTAATTAATTTTCAGAATCCAAACATCTCATTAAGGGTGTATTATCTTTCTGCAAATGGTGCGAATAATACGCCCCAAACCGCCCCTAAAATCTATAATATTTTTAAAGGGAGCACTACATTTTTCAAAATATTCAACATATGCCCATCATTAGTGGAAAAAAAGTGCCCGAATTGTGAGTTAACCAAACCAAGATAGGTATATGAATAATTTTTAGTAGCAGAATCAAAATATTGAGCATACAGAAAAAGGAAGTAAGTATATGACATATGGATTACTGAGTATCGAATTAATAATAAATTTTAGAACAGAAATATTACAAAAAGTGTAATTGCAACGATTCGCCTGCATGGGAATCACGAATTTTGCATTTGAGTATTTTTTAGCTGATTTTTTTGCTGGAGGTAATCTCTGAGGAATTTCAGATTCAACATTTAACTGAGGGTCATCACTAATTTTTTCGTCAGTTACATCTCCCAATACTTCCTGATTGCTATCTTCAAAAGAGTCCACGTTAATTCTTATAGCATCTTCTTGAAATAATACAAGAACAGTTTCTGCTTCTTATTCTCATTGGGCTCTATAAATCATCAAGAGTTCTGCCAAAACCTTCGTCACCACTATCTTCATCAGTGAATTCGTGTGAATCAGGAGGATAAACTTTGGCATTACTTGCTGACTGTAATATTGTTGACTCTTCGACGAGATTAGTCATTGTACTGTGTGTCCGGGATATAGGACACTTTTGAGGGCGCTTCATTTTTGTTTTTCCCTCTAATGGATTTTGAATAGGAAAGTAGTAGTTGGGACATATTTATCCATAAAAAATAGGAACAAGAAAACTTTAGCAAAAAAGCAGCACCAATGAATAAACAAACACCACATTCATAAACAAAATAATATAGCACTCACTCAATATACAGATGATAACTAATCTCTTCATATCACGATGGCACAAAAAACACGATGTTTCTTATTAGACCTTAAAGTTTGTTTATTTATCTTGACACAACTGATTTTTTAGGCCAAACCATATTGTAGTATCCCAAAAAGAATACCGAAAATGAGGAAAAGCTACTGGAAAAGAACCAACTCGAAACGTAATTTATTTCATACCTTGATCGTCATTAAAAACGGTGAAGAGATATTCCTAAGATAAAATAATCACAAAAGACGAAAATCATTCACAGACAAACAAATAAGAACAATTTGGTGCACTTAACCATATGTAAAGCTCTTGAATTCGTATATCAAACCAATCCAAGTGATAAATTTGGTTTTCAATACCGCACTCATCAACTTGAATCTTTAAATACAAGCACTTATACATAAGCTAGATTATTTTCGAAAAAAAAATGTATAAAAGAGTTGGGATATAAATCATAATGTTCAAACTAATCACCTACTGAGCTTTTGTCAATTTTCTCATAGTAATTATCATCCCTTATACCCGCATACCCTTTACTCTCAGTAAGGGGTAAATGGATTGTTACATTATTTCCTATACAGAGAGGGTGGGCCATATCGAATATTTTCCGATATTGAGTGGACACATACAAATTAATTTTAGCTTTTGATTTCGATGAGAAGACTAATGGAAAAGTTAGAATCCAATCAATTAATGTCTATATCAATTTTGTGCACTAATTGAGAATTTTTTTTAAATTTTTGGAATTTAAAATTGGTTCATTTCCATAAGTTATTCAAATAGGCTCTATCAAATAATGAAAAAACTATTTTCGTGCAATTGCACGCGAAGTCAGTATTTCGCGTTCTCAGCAGAGTCCGCGAAGTTCAATTTCGCGGCCGTTACCCATAGCAACGGCTGCGAAACCAAACGTCACTTCCAAATTTGAATATCACTCCAAATTTGACATTTATAAAATACTACAAAGACAAGGATTATTTATTATTATTATTATTATTATTATTATTATTGAGTTTACAACGCTTTTGAGTTCAGAAGTGGAAGGTACTGAAATATCGCTATCAGTATCAGACATGTTGCGTTTTGTCAAGAACTGTTGGAATATTTTGTATAGTATGTATATTGTAACATATCATTTCCATAGCACGCGGTGACATTATTGAATAAATTGAACAGCTGTTGATTTTAGAGCAATAATATATTCATTTACAGTGATAATAATAATAATAACAACTTTATTGCTTATAGAAAACAATGTTTACAGCAAGGTTAGTGTGTGATAATATACAATTTTTTTTTTAAATTTACAAGACATTTTGTAATGAAAAATAAAAAAAAAATTAAATAAATACATTATTCATCGAGTATAAATGACCTCAATTTGAGAATTTTTAAAAAGTAGCATATAGTTTTTCCCTCAGATAGGTTTAAATTTTGTAGAGCATTTACTAATATGAACAAAATATGAAAAATAGTTTCCTTCTCGTCCAGGTTACAAACAGTACATGTTAAAGTAGGATCTATACTATAGGTTATGCCGTTTAATGTGAACTTCATTTTAAATTGATTAACCGTACGGAGTTGAGCCAAAGTACGAGTGATCTGAATTGGAGAATTCAACAGTAAATAATTGTTTGGTTCACGTGTTGTGGTGAAACCATTATATAGAGCCATGAAAGGGTACGCTGACGATGTAGCAATATCGGATTGGTATAGGTAGAATATTTGGAGAACCGTAATTTTTTTTTGTGCTGTTGGATGACCATAAGTTAATTGATTCCATAACTGCAGTGATTCAACGTCAACAAGAAATTGTTTGATTTGGGATGCCCAATTATACTTTGTGGTAGCGGTGCTCAAAACAAAGTCTGGGATAGCGAAATGTTTGCATTTGAAGAATCTTTGGTAACCAATTTATTGTCATTTTAAAAACATTGTACGACAACTTAACTCTTCCTGTTTCTATCCGAATAACAGAGTCCGGAGTATTAACCGCTGCTAAGAGGATTCGTTTCAGGAAATGTATTTGAACCCTTTCTAGTGCATCCAAATAACGAGGAACCCAAACAGAGACACTGTTAAACATAACGCTTATGCTAGAGATTCAAATAGTTTGATTCTAGGGTACCATATGTCAATTTTTGCCTTATACATCAAAGAAATGAGAGCGCCAACGGCTTGTTTACCTTTTTTTACAGTTGCAGTTAACATTTCACTGAATAAGCCAGAGGAAGAAAACGTTACACCTTAATATGTATATGTATTACTCAATTCTATGATCTCGTTATTAAAATAAAAATTGAAGTTCGGTTTTAGGAATCCACCTTCAGAAAACCTAACAATTTTTGTTTTCTTAAGATTGACAGTTAAGCGATTGGTGTCAGTACATTTTTCCAAAATTTTCAGTTTCCTTGCAACATCAATTTCAGAATGAGCCAGGATAACGAAATCATCATCATACAGGAGTGTTAGAACATCATTTATTTTATCGATATTTACACCTTGAGCTCCTTGAGCATAAAAGTAGTCTTGCAAATCGGCGATAAACAGAGCAAATAAAAGGGGACTCAAGGGTTCTCCTTGTAGAACACCTAAATTTATATTCATTTACAGTTATCTAGTTTAATAATTGTAACGATTGCACGAAAAATAGTGTGTATGCCATGGCCGCGAAGCTTTTTACCGACCTCAAGATTATCTTGCCTCGGCCGCAAGCGGCCTCGACGATAACTGTTCTTTCGGTACGTTAAAAAGATATCCCATGTTTCACATCCATATGCGAGGATTGGGTATATATATTTATATATTGAAAGATACCTGTTGTCTTGATTTTTGTTTGCTCTCTGGTGTATTGTGATGGATCCATGCTCCCTACAGGGTAACGAAACAGCGTGAAGAATCATTCAGATTGCTGCTGAACAATGCCAACCCTTCTTTGAAGTGGTCATAAAGCTGCGCTAACAGTTAAGTGTGAGCAATCGCATGGATATCCCTCTCCTGTCCATATGTGTATCTAAAATGTGATGTACCTGCTCGCTTGAGATGTCTACAGCATCAGCCACCTAAAGTCGTGGTCGGATTGATTTTCCAGCGAAGACTAGCTCTAACGACTTCTCGCACTTTCATTTCCGATCGTCCAATATCTCCTGTATTATTCCTTGAGTGCTTGCAACAATTTCTGGTATGACAATCTCTTTTGGACTACGTGAACGTAAGACTTTTCTTGTGCTGGTACGATCACAACGGAGCTCAGTTTTCAACCATTCAAATTTCATTATTTATCAAGATTTGAATTGTGTTTTCATGCAAAAAAATTATGCTTAATCAGCATACGATATATGGCAGTTAAGTGGAGCCACTGTTAAATTTGTTTTCACTGAACTGTGTCATTTACAACAAAAGCCTTCAATCGTGTGATGTTTATAGGCTTATAGTCTGTTATTAACACAAACTTCTCCGTTCTCATAGTCTTATGATGGTGCAATTACGGTGAATAGATAGTGTTCTACAGCGTTAAGTGCTGTAGAATTCGACAACACAACACATCTCTTGATTGATCCACTCTCCTCCGAATTTTTATAGGTATATGTGTTTACAACCTTAATATCAATTTACAACTTAATTAATCCGTTTTGTGGGAAAACATTGTATGTATTCTACAGCTGAGTTTTATTGAAAAACCAATAAAGTTTATTTCTATTTTATGTGTTCAATTAAAAGATACAAGCTGCGGGATGTCGGCTAAAAATGTTGATACGTATGAGTTCACCTTATTTGTATTGATTAAGTTTTTTCTGTATGTAAACACCTAATAAAAATGTGGAATTTAAGTCAATACTTTATGATTATCATGTTGCCAGCCTTGGAGTGCTACTAGCCAATTTCAGTTTGTTGGAATGCAGACGTACTCCAGTTTTAAAAACCATAATTTATAATCTTAAAAATTGTATTCTTAGAAGGTTAATAATTGGACAATTCTAAAAATGAAACAGCTCCAATATCTTTGAATTATTCTTGTTTTCTTTTCAGAATTTAAGGTTAGTTACAGTTTTATGAACTGAAAAATAATCTAAAAGGCGAACAAGATGAACAGATTCACAAAAAGAAAAAAGAAGCGAGCTAGAATGATCTTTTTTTCCAAATTTTTTTGCTGTATATTCAGTAAAATGACGCTAGCAGGTGTCAGTGCTCAATCAGAGATTTTCATAAGCGTGCCAGATGCCACTTATGGACCTGTGAATGGATGCACATGTGACTAATACGTCTTCTCTTTCTTGCGGAAGTGGTTTAAACTTTTCAAATCCTACACCCTCCTACATGATCAGACACAAGTGTTTAAAAGTGTTAGTGACTAAGATATTTCTAAAAATGCAGAAATAAACCTTCGCTGGATTTGATTTGTCTAGAGATATAATATTCGTCTGGGAGTATTAAACCAGATGCCAAGCATACTGTCTAAAACGGATACAATATATCTTGTGTAATTTGCTAGAATACGGAAACGGAATGTTCAAATAAATTAATATATTTCTTCATTAACACATTCTGTTTTACTGGGTAGCGCAGATAAATGTATCTATTTAACTTTTTCCATTAAATTAATAATCGAAGTGTTCGATTGAACTTTTTTTTATATACAGAATAGGTTAGATTAGATTGGGTAAGTTCAGGCACTGATAAGCACGGAGAAGTAAACTTATTGGTGGAAGTACCAAATCTAATGATGAGGTGGCTAATCGGTACATTCCACTGCGAACTTTCCAGATCTATTGTGGTTCTGTAAAATAAGGTGAGGATTGAATATTTTCAACTGGTTCTTATTTAGGAGTAATAAAAAAACAAGGCCACTTTTTACAATCATATATCCGACATTGGAGCACAATATGTTCAAGGGTCTCATTTTGACAGGAGTTGCACTTAGTACAGATTTCTTCTTGATTGATTGTATAAATACTACCCTTGTAGGTTAACCTAACACAGGACTTCGAACATAAGCGAATCTATTCGAGCTAATTTGATCGGCAGTTTGCTAGTTGAAGTCACTGTTAAATGTTTGTAGATTACACAGTAATTACTATCGGCTAGTCGTTGTAAGTCAGCGTTGAACAATTTGTTTTCAAATTTCAATAGAATTGTATCATAGTGGCTGTTCAGTAATCCAAAAGAGAGGCTATTCCACATGTAGGTCAACCGAGCTCAGTTCCATTTGTAGAGACCAGTTATGGCAAGTATCGCGTATTGCTTTCTTGAGGCGTCTTCCAGTAACTAGAACCCGTTTGCAGATGTTTTGAAACAAGCCTTTACTTTAGTCATTTAGCATCTTTATCCACAACTACAATATCAGGCCGATTGAAGGTATATGTGTTAAGTGATCCAAATTTGTTGTCCAGCTTTTGATGGGTGATTGTGCCTGAGTAGGTAATCAATGTAAGCTAAGGCTGAACATTCCAACGTAATAGGCGAATTCTGAATTCATTAGTATTTCATAGTCTGAAAATATGCGCTTTATGTCAGCGACGTCAATTGATGAATTCGATGGATTATAGATTAGTACTGAATTTGCGAACCAGCTACTTTGACAGTTTATTGACATTGTATGTTAGTCAGGTTAGTCTCCATTTTGTGTTGTTTGTAAATTAGTTGAAGGCGATATTTATCAAATTGATAGGTACCACATATTATAAAGAGAACAGATACGAATCCCGGTAAAACATCAAAGGATTTTCAGCTCCGTCTTCAATAACACAAATACACACAAATACAATATACACCTGGCCATCCAAAATATATATATCAATAAATTCTTGTTTATGATTACATATGCCTTGGAGGAGCATTGAGTGATAACTCTTCCAATTATAATATGAGTTATTACTTGATGGTCCTGGAATTTCAATATGTGTACCATCCACACAACCAAATACATTTGGAAAGCTATTTGCACCCATTAGCTGGTTGAAAGCTTGTATATTTTTTATTTCCTTTCCATTTCTTGGCCATACTACGAAATGTTTTGTTTTCCGTGGAAGCAGTTGGCACATCTTTAAAACTAGTCCATGTGTATGACCTTTACTGAAGCCAAACCTATCTCCTGATAGGCCAAACACCAAAGAGTTAATAGCATTGCATCCAAAACAGGAACAGGTGGTCTTCCTGGACATACCACAGATTTTTCTATCTGCAACTCTGTAATAAACATCTACAAGAAAACAAAACCAATCAAGCTATACTCGTAGTAAAATTCTCAACTCACTTCAACAGATTCTTTAGACATTCTAAAATGCATTCGAAAATCGTTAAGATTATAATTTTGTACCACACTTAGTACATATCTATCATTTTTCTTGTGACACTCCCTTACAATTCTTAATTTTTCTTCAGTATCAGAATCGGAGCTGCTGCTGCTGTTACTACTTGCAGAATTTATTTTATCAATTATAATTAAAATTTCCACCATCTCGACTACATGAATAACGCAAAAACGATCAGTATTAAAGGTTATCTAATTCTAACCTATAAATGTTAAATCCATCGGAAATATCAGCTTTCAAGTTCGATGAAACTGATGGCTAGTTCGATTGATTTACACTGGAATTACGAACGCATTAGAGCTGAATGTGATCGGCAATTTACGAACGGTTTCATGGAATTGTACTTTATGCGCATTCTCAATCGCTGAATTTAAGAACTTGCCTAAAGTGTTCGTCTTTGTTGTTTGTTGACACCTTCTGCACTTGTCCGACACGATGTTTGGATCTCTTATGACAAATTTCTTGAGTTGTTGTTATTATTCACTTGGTCTTGAATTGCCATCATAAACCCTTCTGTTTCTGCTATTATTATTAATATGTCATCTCAAGTATACACTTGCTCAGCCCTTGCTAGCAATGTTCACCTACCCCGTGCGTGTGTAAACGCAAATTGGATTAGGAGTCACACATTTAGAAATTTACGGACAGTGTGACAGGTATTTAAAATGGCAGCCTTTTGCAGATCGATGTATGTATTTTTGTGAAGATCTAGTTTGGTGAAAATGTCTCGTGGAGTTTTGGGAATGAGTTCCGTAGATGAAACAATGATCGGCACCACCTCTATTTTATCTGTATGCCACATCTGTACTACCTCAATTGCAAGATCGGTGTATTTTGAAATTTTCTCGTTGTATTTATCTAGAATGTTATTATGATTGGGACCAGCATCCACCAGTGGAACGAGCTAGCTTTTTTCAACGACAATATCAGACCGGTTATTCGTCACTCATCTATCGGTGATAATTGACCTATCGTAGTATAATCTAAAATCAGCATTCTCTAGAACCGAAAGCGGATGGTACTTGTAATAGGGGGTGTAGGTGTTAACAAATCCAAATTTGTTGGCCAACTTCTGATGTTGATTGTGCCTGCGTAGGTAATCAATGTTAGCTAAGGCTTAACATCCCGACTTAATATGTTGTATCATCTCTGTTGTTTGTTGGTTTGTTGACACCTTCTGCACTTATCCGAAACGATGTTTGGATTTCTCATGACAAATTTCTTGAATTGTTGGTATTAATTACTTGGTCTTGAATTACCATCATAAATCCTTCTGTTTCTGGAAACAATGTTCCATCAGAGAGCCACTTATTGATGCTTCTATGTCGATATAAGGTTAATTGAGGTCGTAATGATGTCGACCATGAAGTGCTTTCTGGGTCCACTCCTCCTATATGTCAGGTTCTGTAACGATTTACAGTTTCTTATCAGGGCTTACATTATTATTATCTTCATTATTGTTGAATTTCTTATAATATATCACCTTTTCACCTGCTCAAATGTCTTTTTGAATAGATGGAAACATATATAACTCTTTAGTTAATTGGTTAAATTTCAACTTGTTAAGAAGTCAACATTTATAATAGCAGATTAAGTTATTGTTGAACGTGTGACTTAACAAAAGAATGTCCGATTTCTATATGTGCCAAGCTTCCTAAAAATATGTCCACTTACAATTTGGAAGTAAGAATGAGTATGAAAATGAAGGGAGGTTATAAATATCAAATTTATCATGATATTAGCTATTGTTGAATTGTATTCTCGGAAAGTTTATTCGTGTCACAACATTTTGACTCATACATCAGACTTAAAAAGTCACGGCGCTGTTTTACCACGTCGGACATCTCAATTTGGCCGTGTTGGGATTACAGGATTCCTTCGAGCTTTCGGTTTCTTTAGATATAAGAGAAGCGTATCATCGATTACTCTTTAGGGGTGTCTAATCTGGTCTTACTTGAGAGAATACTCTTTAAGTGTTTACATTCAGTGTGTTGAGAATAAAAATCAATTTTCACTGATTGTTAATACTATTCTTGCAATGTGATTATTCGCATTATTAGATACACATGGTGGTGGTGGTGATGTGGTGTGATATTTTTATTCTTTCATATAATTTTCCCACTTCTATATGTCAGTGGCTAGTTTTTTGGGTTCGATCCAAGTTTTTCCTCACCCCTATTGTCTCATCTTAAGTCTTTCAGTGCCTACCTCTCTTTTTTTATTCTTTTGAATTTTTGCTTCCCATACTTCATACTTCTTTAGTTAATGTCCTCACCAGCCTAGTTGTTTTTTCTCAATTTACTCCAAAATTGGACTGTATTACCAGATCTTCTCTTATTGTGTTTCTTATCCTATCTCATCTTTTTTGTTACTCCTCTTATTCGCCTTAGATACTTCATACCAGCCGCTCTTATTTTACTCTTTCATGTTCTATTAGTATACAAGATTTACAGGCATACGCTAACACTGGTTTGTACACAATATCGAATCAAGTAAAGTTAAATGACACAACAATTTTGAAGATAGCTGTTTTGCAAAAAATGTTATTGATACTCTTACGAATGAAAACAGGAGAAGTGAATAGATCAACTAGTCCAAGTCTACAGAATTTTTTTAAAACAAACTTAATCAAAAAACAAAAACATATTTTAACGGAGCTGAGACACATCAGCTGAATACTTATTTGCTTAGACGAGCAAACAGAAAATAATGACAATATCAAAGTTGGGTTAATATCAATTGAGACTTATTGGACATTTTTTTGAATTTAAAAAAATTATATTGAGCATCGAGAATTAACAAATAAGCAGCACTGAAGGCAATATTTACTCAGGTAGGGACGTCTGAACTGGTATATCTCATACCAAACGTCAATTTTACATCTAATAGGAGTGCAGCATCTCAATAGTTAGTCGATATCCAATATAACCATAGCTACCTATCAGATAAATATTCAATTGATTTTTGCAGTTTACATGTGAGTTCGGTAATAATAAAATTGAGATAATAGAGAAGACATAGTGTATTTGATACAAGCGGCTATAAAAGCAACCAATTTCCATACTGATGAATTCCAAACTTGTTTGGAACTGCTTGGAGCCGCTGGGAGAGCTTGGCAATCATAATAGATTTTCCTAAGTCTGGGTACCAGGCGACTCAGGTCACAAGGGCAACTGAGAAGCAGTCTCACTTGCCCGAGAAGGGGCACGTTGTGCTCCCATTGGCACATAGGGGAGAAAAAACCAGAACTCTCCCAATATATGGAAGACCTGAGGTTCACCAAGTCTAGAAAAGGAATTCTAGAATAACAAAATAGATCTGCGGTTTCGAGGCTGGTGAACGAGGCGCCAGGAATGAAAAATGTCAAAGAGTTCATCGAGGAATCCTTCCCAAAATTCACGACTTCTGACAGGTCATTATGAACTTATTAAACATCGAATTGGCAGACAGCACCGTATGCAGGTTTTGCCAAGAAGATGATACTGTGCTACTGCGAGGGCCTGACTAGGCTGAGGTTTTCAGTGATAGGGGAGAAAAAACCAGAACTCTCCCAATATATGGAAGACCTGAGGTTCACCAAGTCTAGAAAAGGAATTCTAGAATAACAAAATAGATCTGCGAAGGTCGTAGTGGAGAGGCTCATATTAGTGTATTTGATGGTCACTCGTATATATTTACACCCTTGCTTGCAGCTCGTATCATAAGTTTTATACTTGTGTCGTAATTTTTATATTCATGTCTTAATAGCCATTATTAAACGTTCAAATACAAGTATAATAATATATCCTGGACTCTTGCTGATAAATATCCCTTTGAAATTATATCTGTACGTCTTTGGGAATCAGGTGAGTTATGTACACATAAAAAGCAAAATTCGATTTTTCAATTCATTCTAAAGCAACTGGGAGTAGCTATTATTAATATAAAGTTCGTGGGTATGCTTTCATTTGAAGAGATTATTAACGCATTTCTGAACCTATTCATTTTTTTTCAATTTATGGGATGAAACTTCTTTTGAATATGAATGCGTTATTAAAAATATTAAGTTAGCTTTTCTAATAGAGTTGTTGGGAATTACATTTGAATATTTTTGTAATTCACGGAAATAGGCTCATTTATGTCGTAGGAATTATTTATTTTGTAAGTGTTTGTGTTAAAGCTTTAAGAATAATGATTTTATTATCAAGAGAAAATTAAAAATTCAGTTATAAGCGGCATTCAACCAACTAATGGATACATTTTCAGTGCAACGTGAGAATTTGAATAATTGAAATTGAGACTTAATTTAGTTCCAATGATTATAGCTTGGTCTTTATCCTTTTTCGCTACCGAAACGTCGAAATGAAAAATATAAAAACATTATTGTGGTTTGATTCCCAAAAAATAGGAGGAAAAAAAATTAGTAATGCCACAAGGAACATACAGAAGATATTCCGGTTTGGTATTTTGAACTCCAAGTGTCATATGCCATATGACAAATTAAAAAAAAACCTGCAACACTGCCATAAGTCTTCTCTTTGAATCTCTAACTCTGAAATGGATCTACAGGAGAAGAATATATCCAAGAATTTTAAGGGAATTGATTGGTAACATATCCAAAGTGTGGTTTTGTTGAGTGCTCTTCAAAGCATAACTCAAATCTACTCAGATTCAGCGCTTGTAACGAACATCAAAGAGAATATCTATTTGATGGAAATCAAAATGATCATTTTTTTATGGGTCCCTCCACATACACAAATTGATTGTTTAGTTCGGCACCATCAGTAAGAGGCTTAAAGTCATCGGCACCTCAGATTTTGGGATTTTTCTGCTTTTGTTGTGCCGTTTATGTGAAGAGACAGTCCTTCTTGGAAAAATCCTTCCTTGGATGCTTTAGTCTTAGGAGTCTATATCTAATATCTAGTGAGACAATGCTTCACATGCGAATATAATGTGGAAGGATGTTTTTTCCTGACTGCGTACTTCGAACGCATCCTAGTTTAGCTGGATACGGTATGGTTGATTGTCGTCAATTGTAGCCAGCATGTTTTCACTTCCCATTCCAAAAAGCAAGTTTGTGATAACATATGTGATTCTGGAATGAATATGGGTATTGGTTCCTTCATGCCAGTTTCCACTGCATTCTAGTCTGTATGCAGCCATTCTCGCTTCACCAGGCAGAATATTGAGAATGACTTCCATCGCAGTAGTCGGGCTGCTTCTCATAACACCCGCTATGTACAGAAAGGAAAGCGTCCTAAGTTTTGATATCTCCAGTCCGGCTTCCCTCTAATCTGTTTTTGGCCACCAAGCTAAGGCCCTATAGGTAACCATGGATCTCACCACTTTTGTGTACAGTGGGGATATAGCCCCCAAGTGCTTCTTATCGCCTGTTTGGTAGCTTTTAAAGGTAATGAAACAGCCGACCAAGCTGCCAAAGAAGCTCACCACGATAATGAATAAACAACTGACTTGTAACAGTGATCCAGAAGTTTTGTTTAAAAAATTAACACAAAAGTGAGGCAAAAATTGTGGATTAGATCGGAAGTTGAGTTGAAACAAATAAAGCTAGTTATTTCTCCATGGAAGTTCCTCAGTTCAAGTAATAATATCTCGTATTAGGATAGGACACACGGGATATACACATCAATATTTGCTGAAGAAAGAAGACGTCCCAATATGTAGTTTGTGTCAAGTGTAGTTAGGTTGTGACTATGTAATGTAGGAAACTTAATTATGTACCCTCAAAATATCAATGTCATTTATATTATGTAAATAACACCTATGCAAATTGACATTATTTTACCATATTATGCACATTGGCCAATGTCCTCAGTTATTGAAGCAAATTGCTCACACTATTTAAATAAAAAAAGTTTGGAATCAAGTTCAACTCCAAGATCATGGACCATCAGTTCTACTTTTGAAAGAATACCCAGAATTCATTATTGATGCAAGCAAAAATTAAATTCAAAACTAAAATTGAGATCATAAAACTATGTACTTATGTATGATGATTGAGATTTAAATTGAAACTAAGGAATGTGGACAGCTCTCCACTAAGAAATTAATTCCTTCCATGAAATTGACATAACGCATGCGTTGAGCCTACTGGTGATTTGTGTTGAGTTATTGTTCACATGAACTTGTATTACATATATAAGAATATTTTTATAGTTTACAACAATACTTCCCAGGAACAAGTTGTAGACTATGAGCCCATGGGAAAAAAGTGACGCGATTTGAAACAGTAGCAAACCTATTCAGAACGATAGTTTATCATGCCACCATCGGTTCCAGCACTATGGCTTACATTTTCTCTTGTGCAGAAAAGCGCAGTGGAAAACTGAACATTTCATTTTTCACCCCCTGAAACCGTGACATAAAACTGTACGCCGTTTGTTACATTTGATAGTAGAATCATAGGAGATCGGTCCAGACTCTATGTCGTTCGGAAAATCTAGGAAAATTTTTAAAAACCCTCATTTTTTACCCCCCGAAACCGTGTTATGAAACTGTACGCCTTTTGTTATATTTGATAGTAGAATCATAGGAGATCGGTCCAGACTCTATAACGTTCAAAATAATCTTTCGGAAAATCTAGGAACATTTTTAAAAACTTTTATTTTCTACCCTCTAAAAAGGTGATTTCGATCTGTACGTCATTGGTTTCTGTAGATTATACAACATATAATCTTTGACCAAAAGTATAAACCTGAAAGTAAAAAAGAAAGCTTCAAAAAAAGCACTGCAAAATTGTCAGCATGTAGTTTTCGTCCTTCACGCAAGGAGTTGGAGCAACAGTATCGTAGATCGATCCACATTTCACAAATTTGGTACAATTCCAACGTAAAAAACCCAACAAAGTTAAGTCCCGTCAATTATGGGTGGAAAATTGAACAGAACAGATATGTTTTTCATTGGTTTGATGGTGAAGAATGCCCTGAAACGGTAATGGACCTAATTGAAGCTGATGGATGATAAGAAGTGATAAGAAGTGTGATGACCTATGTGATACCCAATCTGATATTCATGATCAAGGAAATATATTCATATTAACCATGATATATGTTGATAATAGTAATAAATATAATTAAAATTATAAAATATAAATATAAAAGACTATAATAAC